>OX453086.1:8105152-8229133 GCA_949699795.1 Spicauda simplicius | reverse complement strand
TTTATATGATATGCTGGGAGATAGTTAGGAAGGCGGAGAGTGACGTAGGCTACTTTTTACCGCGCTCTCTCATTCACATGCGAATATCGATGTTTTGTTAGTTGATACATAGCAGTTCCAGACGTTGTTAATAGATGGCGTTAGTAAAATTCATTCGCAAGTTCTGAATCACGCTATCAAATTAACATTAGCATGTTAATTCCCTCTGACCGTGCAGGCGAAGCCGCGAGTTCCTACATTCGGCGCTTCAAAACCATAGCATAGTCAGCTGCAGCCCCAGCACTCACAGAGGTGTTAGTTATGTGAGATGGGATAAACGTGTCGACGCACGTTGCGATGCATACCAGGGATCGTCCGACACTCCATGGTACTAAGTAATAAATACTAAAAAAAACGTGCGGTACTGGGGACTGCCGCGGTAAAGCTATTGCATAGCATTTTTTATCAACTTGTGCAATTACAATTATTTATTTATTTGTGCAGTATTTTTTCTTTCATACTATATTTTTTCATAATCAGCAGCTTACATATTCGTCCGATATCCGAGCAGCTCATCTCGATCCGTGCGAGCTTCGTACTGTCGTACCATATTCACGTTAAACGAACGCTCCGTCGCGCTACATGGTAGGCGGAGTGAGGGGTGTTAGGTTTTTTCGTTACGGAACTTCTTGATTCGGTCTCCGCGCTCAAATCCTTTTGACGCAATCGGGTATTAATCCATGTCACCGGAAATTCTTGCGTGACTTACATATTAACATCCATACATTGTCACAAACATATTTATCTATTAATAAAAAGATAAGATAAACGTTTTCATGCTTCATTAATAAATCTTTTAAGATTGACCGATAAAACTATTAAATATTATTTTATTAGTTTTATCAAAACCAGTGTTTATCAAAATATTGATATGATGATACTGATAAACCTGATATTAAAGGTAGCTATGACCACTTGGATAGTATTTTGGACATGGGAGATCTCCCACCAGGCTAGGTGATCATCGTCCCTGTAGCCTCGGGGTCAGAATAGGGCTACGGTATCCCCTGCCTGTCGTAAGAGGCGACTAAAAGGGGCTTCCGGGGTTACAGACGGCTAGAGTGGGAGCTCGAACCGTTCGGTCAGGCAATCCCGGGAAGGACGGCGGTATGTGTGGTCGCATACCGTTGTAAAGATTAGACGGAGCGGTGGGCCCAGCCACCCATCTTGGAGGAGCCCGATGGGGCAGCGCGCTCGAGGATTCCGGTTGAAGTCGTTTCGAGATCCCGGAGTACTCCTTTTCAGCGCCGAGGACGGCCACCGTGGGGGTTTTAGTGCGGTAAAAATCCCATATAACCCTGCGTCGCTCCCACGGCGTCGGGTACCTTTGGAAGGTTTCCCCCTCGAAAACAAAAAAAAAGGCTAGGTGATCATGCCTGGGGAGCGAGGCTTTGTGAACTTGGCACCCTGGAATATTAATATTTTTTTTTATGATTCTTATAGCTTATCGTTTGTAGTTGTTTGTAGTGTGGGCATACAACACACACGGTAGCACTTACGCGTGCTAAGCGAAGACTGAAGGCTACAAACGAAGTTCCCACAGTAGTTAGAAGAAAAGGAGTACAAACAAAACAAGTTTTTCTACAATCAAGTACATAACATAATCTATAAGTTTCACATAAAAAAAAACATGCGTGCGTACAAAGTACACATGTCAGAAGTGAAACTTCTTTGGCGAACTAATTTATAAATCTTGTTTATATTTATACAAATCTAAAACTTTAAATTTCCAAGATTAAGAGGAAGGGAAAAAGGCGTGATACGACGTTCGCTCTGTCTCACTTTTTCTCTCAATCTTTCTCACTCGCTTGCTCCCTACTCTCACTCCACGGCTAGTTGCTCATGCTACGTTCGCCCTGTCTTATTCTCTCTCAATCGGTCTCGATCACTCTCTCTCTCTTTTCCGACACTTCCGTTGCATACCGGCGTGACGTTTCATCTGTAAAAATTTTACCCTCATGCGCCTAAAGAAGTTTCACTTCAAAAAAGATTTTCCAAAGTCGGGTGCCAAGTTTTTTTTAAAGTTTTTTTTTTAAGTTTTTTTAAAGTTAAAAGTAACTACAAATAAAAGTAATGTTACTACAAACAACTACGAACGATGACCTATAAGAATCATAAAAAAATATCAATTTTCCAAACTTGAGTGCCAAGTTCACAAAGCCTGGGTAGCGGCCGTGCTCCGACAGTCGTTCGGAACCTGTATATATGCAGTATTGAGAATACTTCGATAGCGTGTTTCAGGATACTAGTAGCGCCATCTCTTGACGAGTTACGGGAGGTCGGCACATCTACAGGTTTAAATTAGAGATGCATCTCGAAAGAACTTTGTGACTCGTGTCACTCGAGCAATTTTACTTTTTTTTTATTTGTAGTTAGGCCAAACGATAAGGCAGACGGGCCACCTGATGGAAAACAGTCACCGTCGCCTATGGACATTTGCACCACCAGAGGAGTCGCCAATGCATCGCCGGCCTTGAAGGAGAGCTCTTTTTGCACCTTTCTTGAAGAGCCCCATGTCATAGCGCTCTGGGAATACCTCAGGAGGAAGCAGCATATATGCAGTATTGAGAATACTTCGATAGCGTGTTTCAGGATACTAGTGGCGCCATCTCTTGACGAGCTGCGGGAGGTCGGCAGAGAATTAGAGATGCAATTAGAATTAAATTAGAGATGCAACTCGAAAGAACTTTGTGACTTGTGTCACTCGAGCAATTTTACCACATCGCTCGAGTTATACTCGAGTTTTATAAGCACTTGTTTGAAATTCTATTACAGGTCTACCAGGTGATAAAAACAGCTTAGTTCGACTGTGGAGGTATCATCGTCACACTTATTCTTAGCATAAAGCAGTTCTTGAGTTTTGGTGGAAAGGTGCTTGCAGGTTCACATTTACAATATTTCTCCTTATGGAAGTATGAGGAAAAGAATGATATCAACGAAATATTGTGTAATGAATTTAATTTGCTGTAACAAATGAATTTATTTTGAAGGTGGTAGAACCAGTGTAGTTCGACCGGGGAAGTACCACCGCCACACCTATTTCTAGCGTGAAGCATTTTGGCATACTTTCACATGAGGCGACCATCATAGTCCTCGGGAGTAGCAACGCATCTGTGATTGACTTCAATGGAACCCATGTTCTGTATATAGTTGATTACAGATGTCGCAGGGCGGCAGCGACCACTTACCATGAGGTGGACTGCATTTTTTTAAATTTGACTAAAGTAGCAAACGAGCATGCAGTCCACCTGGTGGGTGGTAAATGGTCACTGCCATGGACATCTGTAATCAACTTCATACAAATGGGTTCCATCTGAAGTCAATCACAGAAGTGTTGCCACTCCCGAGGACTTAATGGTCGCCTCATGTAAAAGTGTGCCGGCAACCACACCGTTCCATCTCGCGCAAGAAATGCTTCACGCTAGAAATAGGTGTGGCGGTGGTACTTCCCCGGTCGAACTACACTGGTTCTACCACCTTCAAAATAAATTCATTTGTTACAGCAAATTAAATTCATTACACAATATTTCGTTGATATCATTCCTTTCCTCATACTTCCATAAGGAGAAATATTGGGGAAACTTTGTATCAAAGTCCGCCAATTTTGATGCTACAAATTTCATAAAAAAACGCTTTCTACCCCCCATAAAAAAAACGCTTTCTATCCCCCATAAAAAAACGCTTTCTACACCAAAACGCTTTCTACATAGCCCCTTAGTAGAATTTTCTCCTGTGTCGTGGATGCTATGGACACACACAAAGACGAATATACAAACACCCAGACCCAGAACAAGAATCTAAACAAATGTACAATAAATTAAAAAAAAAAACTTTTAAACTTTATTGTACATTTGCACGCCTAAACGGCAAAAAAGAGGGCATTATAACTTTTTAATACTAACAACCTATGTAAAGCACCTTATTTTAGCAAATAAAGAATTATGAATTATGAATTTAAAACTTATCATTCAGATTCCTGTCTGGCCGGGAATCGAACCCGGAACCCACTGCGTGTCTGACGGGTATGGTAACCGCTCCACCATGCGGGTCGTCAAAGGACTAAGATGTTTGTTCTCGTAAATGTGAACCTGCAAGCACCCTTCCACTAAAACTCAAGAACTGCTTTATGCTAAGAATAAGTGTGACGATGGTACCTCCACAGTCGAACTAAGCTGTTTTTATCACCTGGTAGACCTGTAATAGAATTTAAAAAAAGCTCTGAATGATGTATGATGAAAGTATCTGAATGATGAGTTTTAAATTCATAATTCTTTATTCTGTATTTGCTAAAATAAGGTGCTTTACATAGGTTGTTAGTATTAAAAAGTTATAATGCCCTCTTTTTTGCCGTTTAGGCGTGCAAATGTACAATAAAGTTTAAAAGTTTTTTTTTTTAATTTATTGTACATTTGTTTAGATTCTTGTTCTGGGTCTGGGTGTTTGTGCATTCGTCTTTATGTGTCCATGGCATCCACGACACAGGAGAAAATCCTACTAAGTGGCTATGAGTGAAAGCATTATTTTATTAAGTTTGTAGCATCAAAATTGGCGGACTTTGATACAAAGTTTCCCCATTATTTCCTTATGGAAGTATGAGGATAGGAATATAGCAACGCATCTGTCATTGACTTCAGATGGAACCCATGTTCTGTATATAGTTGAATACAGATGACGCAGGGCGGCAGTAACCACTCACCATCAGGTGCTCTGCATTTTTTTTTTAATTTGACTAAAGTAGCAAACGAGCATGCAGTCCACCTGGTGGGTGGTAAACGGTCACTGCCGCTCATGGACATCTGTAATCAACTTCATACAGATGGGTTCCATCTGAAGTCAATCACAGATGCGTTGCCACTCCCGAGGACTTAATGGTCGCCTCATGTAAAAGTGTGCCGGCAACCACACCCTTCCATCTCGCGCAAGAAATGCTTCACGCTAGAAATAGGTGTGGCGGTGGTACTACCCCGGTCGAACTACACTGGTTCTTTTTTTTTTTGTTTTCGAGGGGGAAACCTTCAAAAGGTACCCGACGCCGTGGGAGCGACGCAGGGTTATGTGGGATTTTTACCGCCCTAAAACCCCCCCGGTGGCCGTCCTCGGCGCTGAAAAGCGGACTCCGGGATCTCGAAACGACTTCAACCGGAACCCTCCGAGCGCGTTGCCCCGGGCGGCTGGGCCCACCGCTCCGTCTAGTCTTTACGACGGTATGCGACCACACATACCGCCGTCCTTCCTGGGATTGTCTGACCGAACGGTTCGAGCTCCCACTCTAGCCGCCCGCAACCCCGGAAGCCCCTTTTAGTCGCCTCTTACGACAGGCAGGGGATGCCGTAGCCCTATTCTGATCCCGGAACTACAGGGCGTAAAAAATGTGGAACGCCTCACGATTTTGCGTGTCATCCTTGCGCAGGGGCCATGCTAATCTTCTCTATATCGTTCCAATTTTATTATATGTACTGCCGAAGCAAGTACAACTGGTTCTACCACCTTCAAATTAAATACGTTTGTTACAACAAATTAAATTCATTACACATTATTTTGTTGATTTCATATAGGACTATGACGGTCGCCTCATGTGAAAGTGTCCCGGTTGTACTAATTGTGCTGGTCCAAGGGTTGCAGTAGCATATAGTCAGATTATTCATGGTTTATGAGCATATCCACTCCGACATTGGACAGTTTCCTTTTTTGTACATGTATCTGTATGTAATGTACATAAACCTTACAAAAAGGGAAACTGTCCGACGTTGGAGTTGGAGCCTCCCGCGATTCTGGATCCATCGAAGTCCATGCTCTCCTCAGCAGCCTTGATGTGACTGCTTCGGGTTGATCTCCTCGTAGTCATAGAACATGGGCTCATAGTTAGGCGGAGCTGATGCTTGTCGAATGATCCAGTGATCTTTTTCAACCCTTTTATACCAAAGATTAATGTGTTATCATACTCTACGTCACACTATCAGACAAAATCGAACTATCACCTAATTATACATACCACGTAAATAAAAAGGATAAATGGTCCTATATATATATTAAGCGTAATTGTAAGATTTCTTTAATTGCCAACGTTGTCACCACCGCACACGACAGTGTGATGGTGACAGCGATGGCCTAACGTGGAGCTAAGAAATAAAGACTTATTGTTAAAAAAAAGAAGAACTATGGTGACAAAAGGCACGGACGATCAGTCTGTGGAGTTTTTGTGTTATAATAAAAAAAAACCTAATTTTGATTTAGCTAAACCTACTATCTCTAATAATATAATAATCTCTGCTAACAGGAATCCATTTATTTAGCAACCCTTTTCTGGTAGTCAACCCATTATTGTCCCACTGCTGAGCACAGGTCTTCTCTCAGACGTCCCTGTAGCCTCGGGGTCAGAATAGGGCTACGGTATCCCCTGCCTGTCGTAAAAGGCGACTAAAAGGGGCTTCCGGGGTTGCAGACGGCTAGAGTGGGAGCTCGAAACGTTCGGTCAGGCAATCCCGGGAAGGACGGCGGTATGTGTGGTCGCATACCGTCGTAAAGACTAGACGGAGCGGTGGATTCAGCCGCCCATCTGGGAGGAGCCCGATGGGGCAGCGCGCTCGGAGGATTCCGGTTGAAGTCGTTTCGACATTCCGGAGTCCTCCTTTTCAGCGCCGAGGAGCCAAGGACGGCCACCGGGGGGGTTTTAGTGCGGTGAAAATCCCACATAACCCTGCGTCGCTCCCACGGCGTCGGGTACCTTTGGAAGGTTTCCCCCCTCGAAAACAAAAAAAAAAGGTCTTCTCTCACAATGAGAGAGTTTTAGGCTATAGTCCACCGCGCTGGCCAAGTGCGAATTCGTGGACTTTTCTAGTATTACAAGGTTTTACTTACCTTCCCATGTATAACGTTTACTAATTCTGCAAGGAAAATAAGAATCTATTTCTGAACAATTAAGTTAAAATTTTGCAAATTTGCTTGGTTAAATAATAATAATAATAATAATAACTTTTTATTGTCATAAATTACAGACACACAAAGGAAATACATTTTATATAAAAATAGATAATGGCAAAGAGCGCGACTCAGCCTTCTAACTCTTGACCGAGGTCCCAAGAAGCGCTGCTTTTCAGTCGCCCTCATGATCCCTTTGATATTATACGGGATTTGGGGATCGCCAGCCGCTTCGAGTCTTCTGCTTTGTGTGAACTCTGTATGCCCGTGTGTGTATGTGTGCGTGTGTGTATGTGTGCGTGTGTATATGTGTGCGTGTGTGTATATGTGTGCGTGTGTGTATATGTGTGAATGTAAGGGTTAGGTAATATTAGCTTTTTCATAATACTTGCACTATGACATTGCTTGATTAGTTTTCGAACGGTTCGACCTTCCACTCTAGCCGCCCGCAACCCCGGGAAGCCCCTTTTAGTCGTCTTTTACGACCGGCAGATGATGCCGTACCCCAGCTCTGTAGTTATTAGTATATACTAACTACAGCGACGGGGTAGAACCGACTTAAAAAATCTATATTCATATTTTTCAAGTGTACTTTGTGCTTTAGTATATCTTTGTTTATTATTTATTTTAAATAGTAAGAAACAAGTAATTCTTGTACTATAATTTGTTATTTAATCAATAATCAAATTAATATTGTATTTTCGCATTGCTGAAGTAATGCTTTTTTTAAATAAATGTGTGCTTTTTTAATTAATAAATGTTTTTGCCTTCATTTTATTAAATAAACGTGGACAGGCAGAAACGAAAGGGCAAAAAATTCGCTAAAGCGTTATGATACTGATTTTGATACAAATTAATATTGCATTATATTGCACATTATTGCTTTTGATAAAATTAATTCGAAAGAATAACATAAAAGTGTAATACTATATGTATTTTTGAATTTTTATATTTATTAGCTCTTATTTTATCGTCCCTGTAGCTCCGGGATCAGAATAGGGCTACGGCATCCCCTGCCTGTCGTAAGAGGCGACTAAAAGGGGCTTCCGGGGTTGCGGGCGGCTAGAGTGGGAGCTCGAACCGTTCAGTCAGGCAATCCCGGGAAGGACAGCGGTATGTGTGGTCGCATACCGTCGTAAAGACTTGACGGAGCGGTGGGCCCAGCCGCCCATCTGGGAGAAGCCCGATGGGGCAACGCGCTCGGAGGATTCCGGTTGAAGTCGTTTCGAGATCCCGGAGTCCTCCTTTTCAGCGCCGAGGACGGCCACCGGGGGGGTTTTAGTGCGGTAAAAATCCCACATAACCCTGCGTCGCTCCCACGGCGTCGGGTACCTTTTTGAAGGTTTCCCCCTCGAGAACAAAAAAAAAGCTCTTATTTTATAGCTGTATTGTTAAGATAATAAAGTAATTAGATAATTTAACATAAAGTTTACTGTGCTCGTTTACTATATATTATATTTAAATATTTATCAAAATGTATCAATCACTAGCAATTTAATTACTCATAAATACTTGACGGATGTTATCATACATTATTACTAATAAGTTTTGTTATCATTGTAACAATTAGTAATCAGATAACAGATAAATATTATGATGTTTTCAGTGTTATAATAATCTGTATACCACATAGATATGTTGGGTAAACCCATTATTGTCCCACAGCTGAGCACGGATCTTCTCTCGGAATGAGAGAGTTTTAGGCCATGGTCCACGACGCTGGCCAAGTGCGAATTGTTGGACTTCATACATCTAAGAACTTTTTTAAAGAACTCTCAGGAAGGTTTCCTCACGATGTTTTCTTTCACCGAAAAGCAGTGGCAGTAAACAAGACTCGGCCGCGCTACATGGCAGGCAAAGTGGAGGGTGTTAGAGTTTTCGTTACGGAATGTCTTGATTCGGTCGCCGCGCTCAAAGCACGCAATAAAAGCTATGCAATAGCCCAAAAACAAATGGCAATAAATAATCAACGTAAAGAAAAAATAATTAAACACATTAACGTAGAAACCAATGTAGTTCGACCGGGGAATATTTCTAGCGTGAAGCATTTCTTGCGTTTCAATGGAAGGGTGTGGTTGCTGGCACACTTTTATACGAGGCGACCATCATAGTCTTCGGGAGTAGCAACGCAACTGTGATTGATTTCAAATAGAACCCATGTTCTGTATGAAGTTGATTACAGATGTCCATGGGCGGCAGTGACCACTTACCATCAGGTGGACTGCATGGTCGTTTGCTACTTCAGTTTGATAAAAAAACACACTATACTTTTGTCGTAGGGTAAAAAGCGTTGGGAGCTCGAACCGTGCGGTCAGGCAATCCCGGGAAGGACGGCGGTATGTGTGGTCGCATACCGTCGTAAAGACTAGACGGAGCGGTGGGCCCGGCCGCCCATCTGGGAGGAGCCCGATGGGGCAGCGCGCTCGGAGGATTCCGGTTGAAGTCGTTTCGAGATCCCGGAGTCATCCTTTTCAGCGCCGAGGACGGCCATCGGAGAGGTTTTAGTGCGGTAAAAATCCCACATAACCCTCCGTCGCTCCCACGGCGTCGGGTACCTTTTAAAGGTTTCCCCCTCGAAAACAAAAAAAAAAGGTAAAAAGCGTTAAATCAATATGTTGTTACTAAAATAAATCTGTAATTAATTTCAATTTTAGCAATCGGTATTTTGTTTTCATTATGATATAATATTGATTAACTTCACAATTCTATGATTACTAATCTAGCTATATCACTCGATCTCAAAGATACCATCTCTACAACTATTTCTAGCGTGAATCATTTCCTGTGTTTCTGTGAAGGAGTGTTGGATTACTTTTATATGAGGCGATCGTTAGTCCCCGAGAGTGGAAATGTATCCAGCCCCCTGTAGGCTTATCCCTGTAGTTCCGGGACCAGAATAGGGCTAATACCCTTTGCCTGTCATAAGAGGCAACTAAAAGTGGCTTACGGGGTTGCGGGTGGGAAGAGTGGGAGCTCGAACCGTCCGGCCAAGCGAGATAAGCGGCGGCATGTGTGGTCGCATGCCAGTAAAGACCAGAAGGTGCGGTGAGCGTTTTACGCCCACCAGGGAAGAGCCCGAAAGGGGCGTCGCGCTCAGAGGATCCCGGCAGTGTCCTCTTGATCACGAAATCCTCCACGCAGTACTGAGGAAACCGGGGGGGGGGGGGAGGTTAGTGCAGTAAGAATCCCACATAAACCACGTCGCTCCCACGACGTCGGGTACCTTTTGAAGGTTTCCCCCTCGTAAACAAAAAAAAGGAACAGCGTATTGCAGCCTGTACAAAAATTGGGGTCACTGTCGACTGCTCCAGAGGCAGGGTTGCCAACTTAGGGGTTTTTCCCCCAAATTTAGGGGATAAATAAGTGTGATGGGGATTTTTTAGGGGTGTAAAATTTTTAGGGGTATTTTCAGGGGTATTTATAACTTAAACATACAGGTGTTTTTAAAGGGAAATCTCCCCTCCAGGCTATATAATCATGCCCCACGACGAAAAAAAATGGTCATGTACATGACCATTTTTTTCCATAATTCGTTATGGGGGATTTTAGGGGTTATTAATGAAGGCTTTAGGGGAATACATTTTTGAGACTTGGGAACCCTGTCCAGAGGCCACATAACGAACACACAACGTTGTCTATAGCCGTGTACCTTCAGTTCCTGGGTCATTAGAATTTTCTACGTACTCAGGACCAAGTCACGATGTAATCATCAAGTTGTGGTCTGCGAATGGCCGGATTGTGAGTGCAAAATCGACTGCCTCGGATATTCTCGATCGGCTCATACAAAAACATGATGAGGAATATTCTTCGACGAAAAGACTCTCGTCAACCCATTATTGTCTCACTGCACACGGGTCTTGGAATGGTCTTGGAATAAGAGAGTTTAAGCCATAGTCCACCGCGCTGGCCAAGTGTGAATTGGTGGACAATTCGCACGACTCGACGAAAAGACTATCAAGATGGAAGTGTTGTGTGTTGTAGTGTTTGTATCCCGTCCCTGTAGCCTCGGGGTCAGAATAGGGCTACGGTATCCCCTGCCTGTCGTAAGAGGCGACTAAAAGGGGCTTCCGGGGTTGCAGACGGCTAGAGTGGGAGCTCGAACCGTTCGGTCAGGCAATCCCGGGAAGGACGGCGGTATGTGTGGTCGCATACCGTCGTAAAGACTAGACGGAGCGGTGGGCCCAGCCAAATCTGGGAGGAGCCCGATGGGCAACGCGCTCGGAGGATTCTGGTTGAAGTCGTTTCGAGATCCCGGAGTCCTCCTTTTCAGCGCCGAGGACGGCCACCGGGTGGTTTTAGTGCGGTAAAAATCCCACATAACCCTGCGTCGCTCTCACAGCGTCGGGTACCTTTTGAAGGTTTCCCCCTCGAAAACAAAAAAAAAAGTGTTTGTATCCATTAAATAGATATAATTCATTGTCGCATGTATCTAGCATACATGAGACGATAAAGGGATTCTGTCAAATGAGTATTTTTTATTTATTTATTACATTTAATTAATTGGCACGGATAAACCAATTACACTAATTATTATGATAATATTACAAAATGTGGATGAATAATAGATGATAATTAAACTTAACAAAAATGACACAAATATTAGATAATAAAAAATAAAAAAATAAAACAAATCAAATAAAACAAAATATCAAATAATATTATAAAAATCAGATGTCAACATTAAAAAAATTAATAACAGTATAAAAAGCAAATTATAAAAATAAAAATCAAATTATAAAATGCTGGAAAATCTAATTATAAATAAGGATGCTGAGAAATGAGAGGGTAGCTGTCAAATGGTCAGTCTCGTAACGCACGAGGTGAAGGTCAGACGTGCGCCCGTGCTCGCAGCTAGTATAGAAGTGAGCTAGTGTTATTACATTATACTAGTCGCCCGTCGCATCGGCCGAAATTCGACCGTAATTTAAATTTAAAAACTAAACTTCATATTGTCCAAATTAGTACGAATATTTCTCTAATTCAAATCAAATGTCATCTGACATTCTTGACGTTGTGTCTTTTCATAGTAAGACATTGAATGTTCTATTTCGTTTATTATGTATGTGTTTGTGACAAATGCATGGCAGTGTGTGTAATGTGTTTTTAGTTGATTTTATGTATGAAAAATGCATTATTTGAAAAAAATATTAACATTCTGCACTCCTTCTCTACGTCCACTATAACCGTGCAAAATTTCATACTAATCCGTCCACGGCATATTACTTAAAAATCCGTCACAAATTTTTGCTTCACGTATTAATATAATGATAAACACGGACATAACACAAACGAGGTGGTAGAACCAGTGTAGTTCGACCGGGGAAGTACCACCGCCACACCTATTTCTAGCGTGAAGCATTTCTTGCGTTTCGGTGGAAGGGTGTGGTTGCGGGCACACTTTTGTATGAGGTGACCATCATAGTCATAGTGTAGCAAGGCATCTGTGATTGACTTCAGATAGAACTCATGCTCTGTATGAAGTTGATTACAGTTGTCACTAGCGGCGGCGGTTTTCTACTTCAGTCTGATAAAAAAAAGAACCATTTGAAAACAGATTTTTACCAATCACATATGTTCCTATCAAGTTATTTTTAAATGTTTAGCGCCTGCCAAAATGTTATAGCAAAAAATCAAAGAAGAAACTTTGCATGAAGTTTAGTTGCTGCACTTGTGCCCAAAAAGATGCATTTTTAACCGACTTCTCAAATGAAAGTGGTTAGATAACCTCTTTCTTTTCCGAAACAAATCTATTCGTCACGTACTTTTTTTTGGCGGTTTAATTAGATTCCGCCGACCTACCGACACAATTCATACGACATTGTATGCGGCTAGTTTCACAGACGGCCCCATATTGAGGAAAATGAAAACCAACCTTTCAGCAGTTTTCTCGAAAAATTGAAAAAAAGCCGGTTTCTTAAAATCTTGACTAACTTTTTGGTGTTTATGAACCGATTTCATTTCTTTTTTCCATTTTTTAGGAAATATAATCATGAAACTTTTTCTCTTGGACATGGGTATGCTGTAATGCATAATTCTTCGAGTAATGGGGTGGAAAACACCACCACTTGTCAAGTTTATTAGATAATTGGAGATAACTCGACTTTTGCAGATTAAACTGTTATAAAACTTGAATTGTGTATTATGTATCTACGCTTATACAGGTTTACGGAAAATTTGACCTTGACCTTGACCTTGACCTTGAACTCCTCGATCCTGATGATGCAGGGTTATTGCTAGCCTCAACTATAATAGTTAGCCATTTGGTGTTTACATGTATGTAATGAGATTACTAAGCAAAGACTATGATAAAAAATTTGACTCTAAACTCCTCAACCCTGATGATGCAGGGATGCCTCAAGCCCAAGCTGTAAGAGATGGCCATTTGGTGCTTACTGATATGTAATAATATAGCAAGGCAAAGATGTACGATGACAAATTTGACCTTTAACTCCTCAACTCTGATGATGCAGGGGTACTGCAGCCCTAAACCATAAATGTTGGACATTTGTTGCTCACGGATTTATAATAACATTGCTAAGCAAAGGCATACGATGAATACTTGGACCTTCAACTCCTCAACCTTGATGATGCAGGGATATTGAATGCTTGAACCATAAAACTCAGCTATTTTATGCTTACGCATTTATAATGAGATGGAAAAGATGAAAGAAAGAACATTAGACAAATGGTAGGATACGATGAAAAATTTGAATTTAACTTCTCAACCCTGAGGATGCTGGGGTGCTTCAAGCTTAAACCATAAGCGTTGGCCATATGGTCCTTGAGTATGTCTGATAAAATTACTCAGCAAAGATAAAAGATGAAAAACTTAACCTTGAACTACTCAATGATGATTCAAGGGTCCTTCAAGTTAAAACAAAAGCGATGCACATTTGGTGCCGTAAACACCTATAATAACACTAGCTGATCTGGCAAACTTCGTTTCACCAAGTAATTATTAGACTGAAGATTTTAAAATTAATAAAAAAGTTTATTAACCTAACCAATCCTATATAAAACGCTCCAGTTTAATCTAATTTTAAACCACAACTTAAAAAAACGAATACATGAAACACGATAGTCAATGTGCGGCGGCGACAATGTTTATTTTCCTAAATTCGTAATATCTTCTGAACGGACTTCCCGATTAAAGTAATTCAAAAAGTTATTTATAGGTATTAAAACAGTTTTGAATATAAAATAATTTATTTGGATAAGGATTAACACGAAGGTATGGGTATCACGATCGGATTTAGGTCAGCTTTTTTAGTAACATTTGAAATGTAAAAAGTGGTTATAGTAACATAACTATAATAGTTGGACATATTGTATCGCGAAGGTTTTTGTGGATGTTGATGTGCTCTCTAATACTGTAGAACATTTTTTTTGTATCATCAATAGTTTCCGCAGCGTACACGATAAAAGGAATTTTCATTCAAATTTTTTTACACTTTGGTTCGCGTTACTGAAGTTTTAGGATGTCGTGGTTTTTCTAGAAGAAATATAGCCTATAATAATTCGGAATAATGTAGCATTCTAGTGGTAAATGAATTTTTGAAATCCGTTCAGTAGCTTTTAAGTTAATTCATAACAAACATACAAAAATACAACGTTTTCCTCTTTATAATATTAGTATAGATTACTGAGCAGAGACATATGATGAAAAATGTGATCTTCAACTCCTCATCCCTGATAATGCAAGGTACTGCAAGGCCAAGATATAGCGGTTGACCATCTGATGCTTACGTATATCTAATAAGATTACCGAACAAAGATATGCAAAATTTGACCTTAAATTCCTCAACGCTGATGATGCACCATACTGCAGGGCTCGACCATAGGAGTTGGCCATTTGGTACTTACGGATATATCATAAAATGACTAAGCAGAAAATTTAAATTAAAAATTTGACATTCAACTCCCCAGTCTGATATGGCAGGGTCATTGAAAGCCTAATATACAGAAGGTGGACATTTAATGCTAACGGATTTATCAGAAAAATGGAAAGAAGAGGTGACTTATGACAACCTTTACCTTAAATTCCTCGGCTTTCTTTCTTTGATACTGTCTATCTAAACCATAGGTAATAGTAATTTGGCCCTTGCGAATATATTATAAGTTTAATTACCAGAGGCAAGGATTAACAAGTTGACCTTCAACCCTGATAATATAGATATACAGCCTGCCTAAACTATGGGAATTTGGTACTTATTGTTCACAATACATTACATACTGGGTTACGGAGGGGACATATAATGAAAAATATCACTTTGAATAAAATTACCTTAACGAAGCAGAGGTACTTTCAACCTTTTTATATAGGATGTGTTAGGTTAGGTTGGAACTTAACAATAACCCAGCTGCTGCCCCGGGCGGATGGGTATCCATGAGGATTACCCACTTAAAAAAAAAAAAAAAAGGTTGGAACTTAACAGAAAATATAAATCTAAGCGAGCATGGCGCGGCAGCTCCCTGCAAGCGGGTGCGGCCAGTTAATATGAACTAGTCACCCGTAGCATCGGCCGAAATTCGACCGTAATTTAAATTAAAAATCAAATGTCATCTGACATTCTTGACGTTGTGTCTTTTCATTTTCATTTACTAAGTACATTTATGTGTTTGTGACAAATGCAAGGCAGTGTGTGTAATGTGTTTTTAGTTGATTTTATGTATGAAAAATGCATTATTTGAAAAAAATATTAACATTCTGCACTCCTTCTCTACGTCCACTATAACCGTGCAAAATTTCATACTAATCCGTCCGCGGCATATTACTTAAAAATCCGTCACAAATTTTTGCTTCACGTATTAATATAATAATTATAAAAGTATTGTAAGTTCGGGCATATGCTTATGTTCAATTAGTATCATCAGTAGTATCATCAGTATCATGTAAGGTTGAGATTGAATTAATGTTTCCATTTATATGCACAAATGTTTTGTAGAAAACTGAAAAAATGTTCGCTTGGAAAGACCTTTTACACAATCCAGATTTTTTTACAAGATATTAATGGTTAGATTGAAATGACTGTGTACCTTTATTTTAATATTAGAAAGTCTTATTGTTTTAATGAATATTGAATTTCTTATAATATTACTAGCTCTTACCCGCGGCTGATTTGAGTAGAATTGCTTTTCATATGGGCCCATATGCAATATTGTTATTCATATGGCCCCAATATGAAAGTAACACTATTCGAATCAAGGTATGAAGTAGCATACACATACCATTATGCATGCATGTGTATTGCATGCTCGTTTGCTAATTATATTTGTCGGCGCGACACCGCGTATTTATGAAAAACACGTCGCCGATAATAATTATTTTAGTTAGTTTAAAGATCGAAAATTGTCTGTTTACTGAATTAGCAACATTTAATGATTTTTAGAATTGTAATTTAGTTTACCCTTCATAAATTTATTATTGTCACACCATCAAACATTGTTATAAAAAGGCGAGCGAACGCCGGTAGAAAAAGATTTCTTGTTTAATCGTCGAAGCGATCGGACCTCGTCAATCGTGAATAAATCGAAGAAGTTTACTGCTGTGTTTTACTTGAAATATTCAAGAATGAATGATAAGGAAGACACGTCGACCATCCTGATGTCTCACGTCACGCTTGCGTCATGTCGTTATATTGGATAGAAAATAAAATAATTAGAGAAAACATTAGTTTTGATATGAGGTATAAAATCGTATAGTGTAGACAAAGTATTATACTAAACATTCAAACTGTAGGCATCTAATCCAGACAAAGATTTATCCATCTCAGACTTTTAGTCAGGAATCAAACCTTAACATCAAAAGGCACTAAATGAACTTAATAGTATGAGAAGTCCTGAGAAAAAAAATAAAAAATCATTTAAATGAAAACATCGCATAAAAGGGAATGATATTGTTATTGTAAGAAAAATGGATATATTGCAAGAATTTATTTTATTTCAATAGTACAAAAATCGTAAGCTAGGTCAGTGAATTCGTAGTTTACATGCGTGCACGGAACCAGGAGTTGAAGGAGGTGACCCTGGCGAAACCGGCGGGGTGACCACGGGTGCAGCCTTGAGTCGAGCCGAAAGAGGTGATACCGATCTGGAAGAAGCAGATGGTTATATGACACTGTGTAAGAATAATCAGGTGTGGATTCATGCAGCTAATAACAGTAGTCGTATGGACTTGTCAATAAGAAATATGGCGAAAAAGATATAAATGGTAAAACTTACGAGATTAGATCCAATGTGGAGAGGGCCACCGGAGTCACCTCCGCAGGTGCTTCTGCCGCCAGCGCCGCTGGTGCAGAGAGTGGAGGCAACGACGTTGTTACCGAAGGTCCTGCGGCACACGTCGTTGGTGATGACCTGGAGGGTCACGTGTCTGAGAGCCTGGTTGTTGCCGATGTTGCCAGCAGAACCTGAAAAGAAGATATTCTTGTTTTAATGTAGGTCCATAACATTACAGTGCAGTTTGGCAATCTAATTATATATGGACTATATATCAACCTATTAAAAACCCTTTCGACTTTTTACAGATTTGGACGAATAATTTAGTTTAGAAAAAAATATATTGTTTTGTAGAATGACGGAATGACGGAGCCTTTGAGATGGTGCTACTCCCATCGGGTCAAATGCAGCAATTTGTTCGACATTAATTTTGTTCAATCTGTTTTACTATATCTGAACAAAAAAAAATTCAAACAGTCTTATATCAAAAATTTTGGTGCAAAGAAGAAAGAAAGTTGTTTTTATATGGCAGAAGAAGCACATGAGTACGTAGTCCCATGGTAAATGGTCATGTTAATTAGGAGTTTTATATAAAGTCAATCATAGAGGAATCACCACCGAGAATTAAGACCGTCGCGTCATATGAAGTGAGCCGGCAACCACACTCAGTTGAAAAGAGAACTCAAGCTAGGAACAGATGCGGTGCTGGTACCTCATCATACTCGTTCGAAACATACTTGTTAAAGTGCTCAATGGATGAGTGCTTACCATCAGCCTGGCGACCGAAGCCGACGGCGACAGCGTTGCTGCCAGCGAACTGGTTGGAGCCACTGGCCAGACCAATGTTCCTGATTGCGTCTGAAACATAATTGAATGTTAAATATCTCGCAAATAAATTCACTGTTACGGAATACGAATAAAATATTAATAAACTATTTCTTTTACTAACAAAATGAAAAGAAAACAGGCTTATAGAATCATAAAACAAGGTTACTACTTATAGAAAAATTAAACCAGACGTCCTTTCATGGTCGCATGCAATGGGCATCGTGGTTACAAAGGAAGACGTGGCTATCCATCTCATGGATTATATTCTTAAATTACCTTCTACAACATCCGTGAGATGGAAAGACTATGGTGCTATTCAAGAGCGACCACATATTAAGAAGCAGTAGCTAATTGAGGCTAGCAAAGGCTTCTGTAAAGACTACATAGAATAACCTTTGAGAAGAGTTTGTTTTACGAGGTAACGTAATCGCATAACTTACTGGTGTAACCGACGTGGTTAATGGTGATCATAGCGACGTCGTTGTTGAGGTTGTTGTGGTTGTAGCCTGAGTGCATCTCCACGCGGTTGGTGTTCACGCGAGTACCGCCAGAGAAGAGACGGTTGGAAGCGAGCACCAAGGTGAACTGGCGAGCCTGGTTGTTGCGGTGCCTCCAGCAGTGGGCAGCGGTGACCGCGCGGGTGTTTGACACCAGCGAGGAGCCGCAGACTGATTGGCCACCAGTGGTCATGGTGATTAGCAGACCAGCCTGGATGGAAGCATTGCCAATTAAGAACCGATCGTTAGTAAATTATTGTTGATAATTCAGTAAAAATAAAGTTTAAATAGGTCATTAAACACGTTCGTTTCACATGCTCCATTGGTGCGTAAGCATTCACTTTTTAAAATGCGTGAAGATCGAGATTTTAGCAGCTTTTTCACCATAGCTAAACACCTCGTAAAGTGACGGTAGATTTAACAGATATTTACATCGTTCTGGTTTATTCTTTGTAATTGAGACGTGCCTTCCAACTTAATTGTCAGGAGAAATCGTATCTGGTATTGATTACAGACGTCCATGGGCGTTAGTGGCTCCTGACCATCAGGTGCAGATGCTCATTGCTACTTCATATGATACGTATGTAAAACTACTTACAAAGTGAGGAAACTGTCCAACGTTGGAGTTGGAGCCTCCCACGATTCTGGATCCGTCGAAGTCCATGCTCTCCTCAGCAGCCTTGATGCGGGCGGCTTCGGGCATGCCGATCTCCTCGTGGTAGTCGTAGAAGATGGGCTCATATTGGGGCGCAGCTGAGGCTGCTACCGCCAGAGCGAGGACGACTAGGAAGTTTCTCATCGTGGAAGGCTTCTTCGTAGAATACTTCAGTGTTCCTTTCCAGCTCTTTTATACCAAAGTATGATGTGTTATCAGGATTAAAACTATCAGACGAGATATATCATATTTTTGATAAAGTGTAGTAGGTATATCATATTTTTGATTGATCGCATCGTATTTTGCTAATTGTTTGTTCAAATTTTTCGTTTTAGTTTCAGGGCTCCGTCGATTTCGTAAAATTAAATATTTTCTGAGCAGTGATAGCCTAATGGTTGAAACTTGCCCTTCGATCGGGAGGTCTGAGGTTCAAACCCAGGCACGCACCACTGATTTATGTGCGTATTAGAAATTAATTATCACAGCTTTTCGGTGAAGGAAAACATCGTGAGGAAACCTACACACCTGAGAGTTCTTAAAAAAAAAAGTTCTCGGAGGTTTGTGAAGTCCACCAATTCGTACTTGGCCAGCGCGGTGGACTATGGCCTAAACTCTCTCATTCTGAGAGAAGACCGGTGCCCAGCAGTGGGTGGGTGGATTTTCTGTTATTTTCATTATTCGATTTTATTTATCTTCACATAAAGACTGCGAGTGGAAAGTTTCGGCAAATAAAGTTAAATTGAAATTACTCTTGATACCGAAGTCTTTCGTTTAGTAAATTAAAAAGTTTAGAAGAAGTTAATATGTGAAGTCTCGTTAACAACCGTGCACCTAAAACTCCCCAAAGCGCGAACAATTTTGTTTTGTAATTGTCTCTGCATCCTCGGAGAGTGCTTCTCCATGTCCCTGTAGTTCTGGGATCAGAATAAGGCTACGGCATCCCCTGCCCGTCGTAAGAGGCGACTAAGATGGGCTTCCGGGGTTGCGGGCGGCTAGAGTGGGAGCTCGAATCGTTCGGTCAGGCGATCCCGGGAAGAACGTCGGTATGTATGGTCGGATACCGCCGTAAAGATAAAGACAAGACGAGGCGTGGATCCACCCGCCCATCTGGGAAGAGCCTGAAGGGACAAGGCGCTCAGAGGATTCCAGCAGCGGTCCTGTGGAGATCCCGGAGTCCTCTTTATAGCGACGAGGACGGCCACCGGGAGGTTTTAGTGCGGTAAAAATCCCACATAACCCTGCGTCACTCCGTCAAAACAAGATGGCAAATAAAAAGATATACAAAGAAGAAGACAAACCCACTGAGTTTCTTGTCGAATCTTCTCAGTTGAGGTCGTGTTCCGATCCGGTGGTAGTGTAAATATATATATGTAACTGACAATTTGTAAGCGCCCCGAAGGCCTATGCAAAATAAAGACATTTCATTTCATTTCGTCGTGCGTCGTCGTACCTTTTGAAGGTTTTTATATCGAGAACAAAAAAAAATATCTACGACCTTCAAATTTTTGCCTACTAAGCAACATTGTCAAAAATAACACTGCTCTAAAACAAAAATGTACGGAACCAACAAACGTCAATGAAATATATTATTGATTTGATTACTATCATCCACGATTGATTATCAGAAACCTCGTAAATCGTGAATGATAGTAATTCAAATCTTCGAACGTTAATCGTAAATAGTTACATACATAAGATAAATTGAATAGATAATATGTAATTAGCCAGATAATTCGTTTTCAAAAAACAGGTGAAAATAATACCTATAGATGACTCATCAAACTCGTACGACTTAATCGTTATTTTTCAATAGTAAAGTCAAATATTATATTTAAATAGCATTAAATTGCAGGTGGTAGAACCAGTGTAGTTCGACCGGGGAAGTACCACCGCCACACCTATTTCTAGCGTGAGGCATTTCTTGCGTTTCGATAGAAGGGTGTGGTTGCCGGCACAATTTCACATGAGGCGACCATCATAGTCCTCGGGAGTAGCAACGCATCTGTGTTTGGCTTCAGATAAATCAGTTGGTTATTATCATACTAATAATATAAAGGCGAAGTTAGTGAGCGTGTATGTTTGTTACGTCACGTGTAAACGGCTGGAGCGATTTTCGTAAAGTTTGGTAGGGACCTGACACTCTGGATTAACATATGGGCTACTTTTATTGTGAGAAATATCTTATTCCTACGGGACAATCGATGCATCGATTTTTTTAACGCGGGCGAAGCTGCGGGGTTCTGCTAGTTAATAATAAGTTTACAAAGAAAAGTATTTTTTCAATGTACAATGATCGACTTATCAATAGTTATGGTCGTCCTAGAGTCCTTTTTATAGCGCCGAGGTCGGCAACCAGGGGGTTTTAGTGTGGTAAAAATCTGACTGAAGTAGTAAACGAGCACGCAGTCCACCTGATGATAAGTCACTGGCACCCACGGACATCTGTAATCAACTTCATACAGAACATGGGTTCCATCAAGTCAATCACAGATGCGTTGCTACTCCCGAGGACTATGATGGTCGCCTCATGTGAAAGTGTACCGGCAACCACACCCTTCCATCTCGCAAGAAATGCTTCACGCTAGAAATAGGTGTGGCGGTGGTACTTCCCCGGTCGAACCACACTGGTTCTACCACAAAAAAAGCGAAAAAAGCTTCAATCGAATAAGGAAAAAATTAAATGGTATTCAAACGGAAGTCAAGGAATGAATACAATTTATACGTCAGAAACGATTAATTTAGCATAATTGATTGTTTATCTATATATCACAATATTTATCATCACACTTATCATGTAATTGAAGATTAATATGTAATTAAGAAGATAATTTTCAATCTACGCAAACACCTCTGCTTTATAGAAACGTAAACAATTAAGAATAGGTTGAGATATAAAGAATTTGATAACCATATTGAGCAGTGATAGCCTAATGGTTGAAACTTGCCCTCTCGATCGGGAGGTCCAAGGTTCAAACCCATGCACGAACCACTGATTTATTAACCGACTTTAAAAAAGGAGGAGGTTTCTCAATTCGACCGTATATACATTTTTTTTATGTTTGTTCGTGGATAAATTCTTCGTTTATGAACAGATTTTGAAGATTTTTTTTTGTTAGAAAGGAGACATTCCAGGAATGGTACCATGATAAGGAAACCAGGATCTGATGATGTCATCTTAGAGAAATCGAGGGAAACTTTCGAAAATCTTAGGGGTGACTAGTGCGTGTGTTAATTTTTCTATTAAACAATTTAAAGTGAAATATAATGAAGGTCTGGTAATGAAGTCGATCTGATGATGGAGCCGATAGACAGCCGAGGGAACTCCTCAACGATTTACAGCAATTACCTTGTGTTTGGGCTTGATTAATTTGTATTAATAGAAACGTTACACCTGTCTGGTCTGATGATGAAGACGAAGGACAATTAAGGAACTCTTCAACGGTTTTTTGGTTTAGAACATACTCAGTACTTAGCACATAGTTCTGAAGTCGGCGCACATATAAGATATAGTTTCATCACCGTCATCTAGGGAAATATGTTGAGCGCCGACTTCAGAACTATGTACTAAGTACTGAGTATGTTCTAAACCAAAATAAATTTAAATTATTTTTTGCTTTTTTGTGACATGGAAGTCGGTAGATATTTTTTGTTAAAAAGTTTTTATTAATCTCATTTTAAATGCGTAAGCATGAAATAGCTAAGTTTTATGGTTTAGCATTCAATACCCCTGCATCATCAGGATTAAGGAGTTGAAGGTCCAATTTTTCGTCGTATACCTTTGCTTAGCAATTTTATTATAAATCCGTGAATAACAAATGTCCAACGTTCATGGTTTAAGCCTGCAGTATCAGGGTACCCTGCGTCATCAGGGTTGAAGAGTTGAAGGTCAAATTTGTCATTGTACATCTTTGCTTTGCTATCTTATTATATATCCGTAAGCACCAAATGATCATCTTCTACGGCTTGGGCTTACAGCACCCTGCATATTCAGGGTTGAGGAGTTGAAGGTCAAATTTGTAATCACATATCTCTGCTTATCTTATTACATGCATGTAAGAACCAATTACAAAACTATTCTCAGACCCACTGACTTGCTATTATGATGCTTCCAAGTGGAATTTTGCAAAACGGGACCCTATTGATCAACTGTTGACCAGAGTTAAAAAATATAAAATGCTATTAAAAATAGGGGTTAGTGGTAGGAGAGTTAAAATTTAGAACTAAATGTAATTTTTAATTTCACATCATAAAAAAAGAACCAAAAAAAATATGTAAAAAGTAAAAAAAAAAATTTTGAGTGAACCACCCTAAATACTTAGGGGTGTAAAAATAGTTGTTGACCTATTCTCATACCTATTGAATGCACATATAAAAATTCATCAAAATAAGTCAAGCCGTTGCTGAGGAGTTGAATTTCTAAAACTGTGGCACAAGAATTTTATATATTAGATTACTGATAATTTCGGTAAATCAACATTAGAACATAGATCTTGCCTGATAGTTCTAATCATGATAACAACTTACTCGTATTATTTAGTATAAATAGGCTGAAAAAAATCAACAAAGCATTCTACAGTGAAGCCTTTCACGATGAGATCCTTCCTAGTCGTCCTATCTCTGGCGGTAGCAGCATCAGCTGCGCCCCAATATGAGCCCACCTTCTACGACTACCACCAGGAGATCGGAATCCCCGAAGCCGCCCGTATCAAGGCTTTTGAAGAGAGCATGGACTTCGACGGATCCAGAATCGTGGGAGGATCCAACTCCAACGTTGGACAGTTCCCCTTCTTTGTAAGTAGTTTTATGTACATACTACCAGTTCCCGCGGTTTCACTCGCGTTTATAAATATATATATATATAGCCTAAAGCCTTCCTCGATAAATGATCTTTTCAACATAAAAAGAACTTTTCAATTCGAACCAGTAGTTCCTGAGATTAGCGCGTTCAAACAAACAAACTCTTCAGCTTTATAATATTAGTACATATATCATAGTTGTAGCCAATGAGCACGTTTTTCACGTGAAGATTTTTTGGTACCTGACGGTAAGAGGTGACTGCGGCCCATGGACACCTGTAAAAAAACATAAAAATAAAACAGGTTCTGTCTGAAGTCGATGATGCGTTGCTGCTCCCGAGGACTATGATGGTCGCCTCATGTAAAAGTGTGCCGGCAACCACACCCTTCCATTGAAACACAAAGATTGCTTCCCACTGGAAATAGGTGTAGTGTTTCGGGAATTCGAAGATTCCCGAATAATTTGATCAATTTTTAACAATTCGAGAATTTACACATAATTTCGAATAGTGCGAATTAGCCGCAAGTTATTTTATTATTCGCAAATTCTGATGTTTGTCTTTTAAAATAAATCAGTAGAATTTCACTAATTCAACGAGCGAATATTCTCACGCGCAATCTTTTTAATGATTCAATCGGTGGATTTCACTAGTCGACTAGTGGGGTTGCGAATATGCGAATAATGAAATAATATACAACTTATTCCAAAAAACACTGAATTATTCAAAAAAATTCATACTATTCGAAATTATTCGAATTATTTGAAAATGTTCGGATTGTTCGACATTTTTTCGTCGAATTTCGAATAATTCGAAAATTCCAACTATTCCGTTCGAATTTGAAATCGAATATTAATATTCGATTCGGATGATATTCGCACTTCCTATTTCACATCACGCTATTACAGCATGAAAAACTAGAACTATATCAGACCACACAGATTAATCCATCAAATTATAACTTGTTTCATGGTACCTTTTTAAGCAGCGTTCGTTTAATATTCTGCTAAAACCTGCATCAATAATAAAATCTTCTCATCAACCCATTATTGGCCCACTGCTGGGCATGGGTCTTCTCTCAGAATGAGAGAATTAGGCCATAGTCCACCACGCTGGCCTAGTGCGCATTGGTGGACTTCACACACCTCCGAGATTTTTTTTAAGAATTCTCGGGTGAGTAGGTTTTGCTCACGATGTTTTCCTTCACCGAAAAGCAGTGATAATTAATTTCTAATACGCACATAAATCAGTGGTGCGTGCCTGGGTATGAACCTCGGACCTCCCGATCGAGAGGGCAAGTTTCAACCATTAGGCTATCACTGCTCTCAATAAAAAATAAAATCTTAATTATCAATATTTGCATCCAGGGTGGTCTGCTTATTACGTTGACCACTGGAGGCCAATCAGTCTGTGGCTCCTCACTGCTATCAAACACCCGCGCGGTCACCGCTGCCCACTGCTGGAGGCACCGCAACACCCAGGCTCGCCAGTTCACCGTGATCCTCGCTTCCAACCGTCTCTTCTCTGGCGGTACCCGCGTCAACACCAACCGCGTCCAGATGCATGGTAGCTGGAATGACAACACTCTCGCCAACGACGTCGCCATGATCACCATCAACCACGTCGGTTATACCAGTAAGTTTTAAAATAAAGTCACCTACTGAAGAAATCGATCTATAAAGTTATTCAATTTAGTTTTTTACGTCTCTGTCTTTAAAAGTGATTTTTCTATCGCTTCTTAATGAATTCGTTCTGAACAGCACCACTCTCTCTTATCTCGTGAATGTCGTAGAAGGCTGTTGAGGGATATTTAGGAGTTATCTGGAAACTAAAGTACCAATTAGAAAAATGCAGTATATGCATGTACGGAGTCAGCCCAGTCTTTAAAACGACAACCCCACAAAGAACAATAAAAATATTAAGTGAAAATTATTTGCAATTCTAGTCGTATGAATATTAAATCTAGACCGTACTGTCCAAGATGTTGGTTGAATAAAGTTGGTTTAACTATTATTTTAATACATTGTGATGCTGAAAATGAAAAATATTTCTTTCTTCTATTAGTAGTAGTAGTTCTCCGTAACATCAAAATTTATTTGCGAGTTTAATTTTCAATTACTTTTCAGACGCAATCAGGAACATCAACATCCCCGGCGGCTCCAACTCCTACGCTGGCCAGAACGCTGTCGCCGTTGGCTTCGGTCGCACCGCTGACGGTAAGATCTCATCCATTGAACTCTCTGTCTCTAGTTTGTCCGAAGATATATCAGCACCATAAGTATTTCGGGCAAGTTGTCAGCTCACTTCATATGAGGTGTCTTAGTCCTCGGTAGTTACACATCTGTGTTAGACTTTACATAGAACCTGGTTTTATACGTCTGTTTTTTTTTTATATTTAAACGTAACGATAAGGCAGACGGGCTACCTGATGGAAAGTAGTCACCGTCGCCTACGGACACTTGCAACACCAGAAGAGTCGCCAATGCATCGCTGGATTTGAAGGAGAGCTCTTTTCGCACCGTTTTTGAAGAGCCCCATGTCATAACGCCCCGGGAATACCTCAGAAGGAAGCTCGTTCCACATCTTGCACGTCCGTAGCAGAAACGAGCGTGCAAACCGTGAAGGGCCGCCACGGGTCCGGTTGATGTGGATGGAATTTTATCCTTCGGCGAGTGATGCGTTGGATTAAATATCGAAAGGCCTGAACTACTTGAGATAGAAATATGATTTTGTCACTTTCATGATGTGACGGCAGTTAAGAACGGATTTCCTGATATTCCACCCCCAAAGGGACTATAAACAGGGGATAAAAGTTCGAAAGTCCGTCAGTGCTGCTCTATGAAATTAACTTTATGGTTTGATATAATGGAATATCTGTTTTACCGTTTCTGAAAAATAAACCCTTGAGAAGCTTAAATAGGGGTTGACAGTTATTTGTTTATATATATAAAGTTTTCCAATTTTGATGCAAGCTCAATGAAACTTGGTTTTTGGTTTTATGGTTTTACATCATTAAACATTTGATCTACTTTTGGATAATCAACTCTTCGGCCAACCATCCATCAGCCTTTGAAAGCCCACTGGTGGACATAGGCCTCCCGTGATCAGCGCCACTTACCCGTCCTGAGCCATCTGAATCCAGCGGTTACCCATTAAATGAATAACGTAGCCATTTAATCAACCCCTTATATCATTCACATATTTTTTGAGATGTTCTCCAATTTGGAAATTTACAAGTCATCTCCTTTCAATGGATTCTTTAATTCAGGATTGTTTGATCAAAATTTTAAATTGCACTTTAAATGAAAAATCCTGGTGCCAAGCTACTTTGCCAATTAGGTAAGGGGGTATTGGTATTAGGAAAATATCTCCAATTGCTTTACCAGCTTTTTTGTCTTCTGTACACAGTACAAATTCATTATTTCGAAAATTAACACATTCCTCTTTAGATGTTTCGGAAATTTCATACTGTGCAGAAGCCAAGGAATCTTGGTTAGCAGCATGTCCAGGTGAATCCCTCCCCGAATGTTTAAGTTCTCAAAGGCTATGGGACGACGTGCTCTGCAAATATGTGCATTCTCACCTTGTAAACAGTTGTTAAAATTCTATTGAGCGCGCTCGTCTCCTGGCAGTTTCTGTTAGGGAATCTGATATTGGTTGCAAGCTCTTCCCTCTGTTAATCTAGGAACTCTTCTAGATAATACTTCTTTTTCGACTGGGCACTTTTTTAAATCATCCACATTGCTGCCCTTGTGGAGCTCAAGTCGATCGTTTGGGTCTCCACGGTTTTTCCTGTCATCGAAGTGCTGGCCGTCTTTCACGACACGCGGCTTTGAATGATGTTATCCGGAGGGCTCTTGTCACTGCCAACGTACCGGCTCAACTTGAACCGAATGGTTTAGTACGTGGTGATGGCAAGAGGCCCGACGGTATAATTCTCATCCCCTGGAAGAATGGGAGGTGTCTAGTGTGGAACGCTACTTGCGTTGACACACTGGCACCTTCTCATATTAATATATCTTCCAGGGCAGCCGGTGTCGTGGCGACTGACGCTGAAATCCGCAAGTGCCAGAAATATGGAGATATAATTAAAGATTACATATTTCTGGCATTTGGCGTTGAAACTATGGGACCGTGGGGATTAAATGCTAAATTATTTTTTAAGCATCTGTCCAAACGTTTGATAGAGTCAACGAATGATCAGAAAGCTGGCACATACCTCGGTCAACGAATTAGCCTTGCTATTCAACGAGGTAATGTTGCCAGCGTTCTGGGAACTCATTCTAGGGACAGTAATTTGGATGCAGCATTTTATATTTAATTTAGCAATTTGTTTTTTCTTTACCTTTTAAGTTATTCTTTTATATATACATATAGTTATAAAATAAGTTATTTAATATATTCATATTGTTATTTGAAAATTAATAAAATTATCAGATCAACCCCTTTATAGGGTTATATAGCGGTTGAAAGTTTTTCATGAAAGTCATCCAATTTTGTCACAAGCTCAATGAAACTTGGCATTTGGTTTAATAGTTATGGAAAATGAAACATTTGTTATACTATTTTTGGATAATCAACCCTAAGGTGGTAAAATAAAGTGTGTATACACAGATACAATTGCCGATCAAGTTAAAACGAATCGAATAAATATCTATATATGAATACATGAAGCAAAAACTTGTGAAACATTTTAAGTAATATGCCGCGGACGGACTGGTATGAAACTTTGCACGGTTATAGTGGAAGTAGAGAAGGAGTGCATAATGTTAATATTTTTTTCAAATAATGCTTAAAACATACTAAAAACACATTACACACTGCCGTGCATTTGTTACAAACATATAAATAATAAACGAAATAGAACATTCAATGTCTTACTATGAAAACACAACGTCAGAAATGTCAGTAAGTTTGTCAAAATACCTTCTATTGCTTTTAAATGCGGTTTAGCTAATTAAACCTCTTTTTATATTTACCGGGTGCGTTCAAAATTACTTGAAAATTAGTACATTTTAATTGAATTAGAGAAATATTCGTACTTTGGACAATATGAAGTTTAGTTTTTTAATTTAAATTACGGTCGAATTTCGACCGATATGACGGGTGACTAGTATTATTCAATTGTCCTGACCTGAGACCTGCATTGTACCAAGAATCATTAATTTACAGGTTCTGCTGGCAACAACAACCAGAATCTCAGACACGTGACCCTCCCGGTCATCACCAACGACGAGTGCCGCAGGACCTTCGGTAACAGCATCATCGCTTCCACTCTCTGCACCAGCGGCGCTGGCGGCAGAAGCACCTGCAGTGGTGACTCCGGTGGCCCTCTTTTTATTGGGTCCAACCTTGTAAGTTTTATCATTTTTTTCATTCATTTATTTCATTATCTTTTCTTTATTTGGCCAGATAATGCAAGTTAGACCAAGCATGGTTGTCAATTAAAACGCTGGGGAGGTACCATCACCACACGTATTCCTAGTGTAAAACATTTCTTCTTCTTCTTGATGACCCGAGTGGCGAAGCGGTTACCATACCAGTCTGACGCTCAGTGGGGTCCGGGTTCTATTTCCAGCCAGACAGATATATGAATAATAAGTTTAGATTCATGTTCTGGGTCTGAGTGTTTGTATTTTGGTCTTGTGTGTGTCCATAGTATCCACGACACAGGAAAAAAGCCTAGTGAGGCAATGAGTGAAGAAAACACGTCTTCTTCCCCGATAGAAGGATGAGGCTTACTTTCTAATGAGGGGAATATAAACCTCGAGAGAAGCAACGCACCTGTGCTCGACTCAAAATGAAATTCCTGTTCTAATTACAGGTGCAAACAATCCAAGGCTGGTAGTAGTAAGATGAAAGTATATAACACAGTTTTTTGTTAAAGTAACTTTTTTCTAATCCTAAGTCACACTAATTGATGCTCTACTCGTGTGACTTAGCTTTCCTCATAAATAGAACGAGCATACAGACCATCTTATTGTGAGATCACTTCCGTATGGACATCGATAGCGACGTCGTGAAATGTTCAAGGTTATGGAACCAGTGTAGTTTGACCGAGGACATACTGTTACACGGGTCCTCGCGGTTGAGTTTTTAAAAAAAGAAATTTAAAACAGAACTGGAAATATTACTTTTAATTAAATCCACTTTTACACTTTTACTATGAGAAAAATGCGTGCCCTCACGACTATGATTACCGGCTGGACTGATATGAAGGAACTGAGGGCTCTCTTCAAACGGGCTCATTATATACGGTAGCAAATGATGATGCAGCAAATAGTAGACTACATCACAGCAGCAATGCATGCATAGATGGGGTGTAACAGTACCACCGCTACACTTATTTCTAACGTGAACCAGCTCTTGCGCTTCGACGAAAGGGTGCGGTTGCACACACTTTTATATGAGGCGACCATCCTAATCCTCAGGAGTGGCAACGCATTTCTGGTTGACTTCATATCAAAACAGTGTTTTGTATGAAGTTGCTTATTTATGGACACGTTCCTTGGGCAGCAGTGACCACTTACTGATATTTTTTTCCCGATGTCATATAATCTTAATTATTGCCTCTTCCAGATCGGTATAACGTCCTTCGGCTCGGCTCAGGGCTGCCAGCGCGGGTTCCCCGCCGCCTTCGCCAGGGTCACCTCCTTCGCGTCCTGGATCCGTGGACGCATGTAAACTACCAAACGACTGACCAAGCTCATCACTTTTAGATGTTTAAATAAATAATTGCAATATAATACTACTCTCTTTTATTTTAACACTAGCTGTACCCGCGGCTTCGCCACCATGGAAATCAATGTATCGAAAAGTTTTCCCGTGCTAATCTCGACCCCGTAGGAATTCTATGATAAAAGTAGTTTATATGTTATTCCATAACATTTTATATAGTGAAAGTTCCATTAAAATCGGATTAGCCACTTATAACGCTGTAAAATGAGACACCAGAAAAATACATTTAACCAACATTTTATTCTCAATTCTTTTTCAATAATGACAGCTCTGCCACGTCAATCATCGCACCTCTCCTCTCCTCACCCCCTCGCCTCACCGCACCTCCTCCGTCACCACACCGCACCTCCTTTGTCACCGCACCACGCCACATTAAAGCATCTCATCACTGCTGCGTTACATTCTCAAGTATTACGCGGAACAAGACAGGATGAAGAAACGAATTTAAACTGTATATGGGTAGGAACATACTGTTATGTAAAAATATTTTTAAATTAGACGAATCGAATATTGTAAACCTCTTTTTTGAACAAATTTACATTCTTAATGGTCTCGTTAACAATATCGTTGTAAAGATTGATTATAACTTTTCCGAATTGGAATTTGATTATAGGTGAATCTACTTTTAACATTAATTTGTGTTGAGGAGTTCTAGCAGGCATTAAGAATTCAAAAATTCAGTTGTATTATGTACTGCTTTCTCCATCTCAGGTGGTAGAACCAGTGTAGTTCGACTGGTGAAGTACCACCGCCACACCTATTTCTAGCGTGAAGCAGTTCTTGCGTTTCGATAGAAGGGTGTGGTTGCCGGCACACTTTCACATGAGGCGACCAGCATAGTCCTCGGGAGTAGCAACGCATCTGTCTGACTTCAGATGGAACCCATCTGCATGAAGTTGATTATAGATGTCCATGGGCGGCAGCGACCACTTACCATCAGGTGGACTGCATGCTCGTTTGCTACTTCAGTCTGATAAAAAAAAGTTGTCACGATGACAGCGCAATCTGCAATTAAATCTCCACCAGAAATAGTACCTCGAAATCAGCGTTTCCCAAAGTGAGGTACGCGAACCCCTAGGGGTTCTATTATAATGAAACCATAAAAAAGTAAATTTAACTGTGGCTTCATTTGTTTTATAGTTTTGTTTTATAGTCACAAGGGGGCCAGTTTGGAGTAGGTTCAGTCATAACTAGTGTTCTTGTCTTATATGTTTTCTCTTGTAATTATAAATATATTTAGTAGATATATAACTGTGTTTATATACCAAAACCCTACTAATCTAATAAGTTCGCCATTTAATGGCAGGGGGTTCGCAACAAGATTTGCGTAATAAAAATACAAAAATATTCCTATAATCGACTCCATTTCTACAACAAACAAGCACACAATAATCACAATAATAGCACAATAATAGTAGTAAAAAAACATTTCTTTTGGCAGTTTGATGACCCGCCTGGCAGAGCATACCGGCCTGACGCGCAATGGGTTCCGGGTACGATTCCCGGCCAGACAGGTATCTAAATGATGAGTTTAGATTCATGTTCTGGGTCTGGATGTTTGTGTATTCATTTTGTCTATGTCCATGGTACCCACGACACAAAAAAATTCTAGTGTGAGCTATGAGTGTAGAAAGCGTGCAGTTTATTCTAACATTTTATTGATTTTTTTTTCTTCAACAGTCAATAGTATTGTTTTCTTTGGGAGGGGGGGGGGGGGGGTAATTAGTTAAGTTAGGGGGGTTCGCTGTCACTTGGAAACTTTAACTGGGCTACGTGGAGCCGAAAGTTTGAGAATCCCTGCTCTAAATGGATCACCAATTATATCTACCGCTGATATCAAATTTATCTCTCATTTCATAATATCGTACTATCAATATTATGTACTTATCGTAAGCGCGCTTGCTTCGATACAAGTAATTAAATTATATTCATTGATTATATCTAATTATCTTGCTAAAAGATTTATTAATAAGGCATGAAAAAATTATCTTATCTTTTTTTTCGTAAAATTTGTGTATCGAAGAATTTCCGGTAAGGTATTTTATAATTTTTAAGTAAAAACTTAATTATTGTAATAAGATTAAACAGATAGCCATTATTTGTCTGTTTTCTACGAAATATTTATATCATAAGCAAAGTAGCACAAGTATTTGCATTTCACTTTATTTTTTATTCTTTATAAGGTAAGAGCAAACGAGCCTGCAGTCTGAGCACCTGAGCACCTGATGGTAAGTGGTCACTGCCGCCCATGGATACATATAAGCATCTTTGTACAGAACATAGGGTTCTATCTGAAGTCAATCACAGATGCGTTGCTACTCCCAAGGACTAAGATGGTCGCCTCATATAAAAGTGTGCAACCACACGCTTCCGTCGAAACACAAATGCTTCACGCTAGAAATAGGTGTGGCGGTGGTACTTCCCCGGTCGAACTACACTGGTTCTACCACCTATTAAACACTTCTTATTTTATCACGGGATCCATACTTATTATTCCAAGGCCGAGCTACATGGCGGAGTGGGGGTGGCAGGTTTTATTTTCGTTAAAGAATTTCTTGTTTCGGTCGCCGCGCTCAAAACCCGAGGTGAAAGCTATGTAATAGCTTAATAAATATTTCGTGGTAGATAAATAAAATATATTTCAAAGTGGATTACACAATTTATATGCGTGTGACACGAAAACTCGGCAAAGAGATAAAATATATTTATTACGTGACCACAACAATTAGGCGCATGAAACAAAAGCGGTTCGGTACCCCGCACCTCACTTCTGTCCCCGCGCATCCCCTAGTGACGTGCAGTCGTGTATCGTCTAGGTGTTTACGATAGCGAGCTCGTGTTTAATGTTATTTCGTTATAATGTTAGTTTAATGAGTGATTGTTGAAATTTCAAAGTTATTATTAAATTTGTTGATTATTCGTCAACAAACCTCAAAATGGGTAGAAAAAAGACTATTTATGGAGGAGAAAGGACTCTTAAATTCAAAATATGCATTTTTTTTAAAATAGGAGATGCATGGGCTCAGTATTCCCGTCTCCCAAGTCGAAAATCGAGTGTATGCTGCAACAGGCATTAGTCTCTTACACAAATAAAATAAAAACTTTTTAACAAAAAATATCTACCGACTTCCATGTCACAAAAAAGTAAAAAATAATTTAAATATATTTTGGTCTAGAACATACTCAGTACTTAGTACATAGTCCTGAAGTCGGTGCTCGACATATTTCGCTGGACGACGGTAACTACGTCCTATATGAGCACCGACTTCAGAATCACTAATTTTATTATTTTGCTCCAAAAAGTTGAAGATCCTATGATTAGAACCTTATCAAACTCTTATCAGACTGCCCCTTTCTAATAAAAAAAGAATCATCAAAATCGGTTGGCGGGATATTGAGTTATTCATACATTTATCGCGTACATTGAAAATGCAAATTTAAGACTTATGCGTTTTTCTTATGGATGCCCTAGTCAAAAAAATACTAAAAAAAAATGGGACCCTATGACACGCACTACCTTTCAAATAAAAAAAAAATCATCTAAATCGGTTCACCCAGTCCGGAGAAATGAGGTAACAAATATAAAAAAAAAAAAAAAAAATACAGACGAATTGATAACCTCCTCCTTTTTGGAAGTCGGTTAAAAAGAAAATATTCCATGTCTGTGAATAAATTAAACTCATGAAAATGCTTTAATAAATATACGACTATTGAACATACACCAGTATGGCGTATGTTTTAATAATGGTATACCTACATACTCTTGGTATTTGGTAATAGAATATACTTCGTATCGGGATGGGAAATCCCTAGTTCTAATGACGTTTCAACTGTCATGCGCCTAATTGTTTTGGTCGAGTAGTATATCGTTGATTTTCTTGAATATAACGTGAATTCTACAATACATAACTTTTTATAATAATAAAGTAGCAATTGATCACGCAGTCTACCTGGTTGTAAATCAATGCCGCCAACTTCAATCAGAACATATTCTATCTGAAGTCAATCACAGATGCATTGCTACTCCCAAGGACAAGGTCGCCTCATATAAAAGTGCACCGGTAACCACACCCTTCCATCGAATAGGTTTTATGTTAGAAATATATGTGGTTTTGATACTACCACCTTTTTTTTGTCGAGGGGGAAACCTTCAAAAGGTACCCGACGCCGTGGGAGCGACGCGGGTTATGTTGGATTTTTACCGCACTAAAACCCCCCCGGTGGCCGACCTCGACGCTGCGAAGAGGACTCCGGGAACTCCAGTTGACCACCGCCGGTGTTCTCAGCGTGTGCCCCATCGGGCTCTTCTCTGGTGGGCGTGAACTGCTCACCGCACCTGGTTTTTACGGCAACATGCAACCGCACATGCCGCCGTCCTTCCCGGGGTCACTTGACCGGATGGTTCGAGCTCCCACTCTTCCCGCCCGCAACCCCGGAAGCGTCTTTAAGTCGCCTCTTACGACAGGCAGAGGGTACCGTAGTCCTATTCTGGTCCCGGAACTACAGGGACACTACTACTTGATACTACCACCTAGCAAAACAACTTATTCACTAGCTTATTCTATTGTGATAACTGCAGCAAAGTAACTAAACACGATATGAGAGCCCCAATTATCTGTAACAAGAGAATATTGTGTTGTTAATTAGACAATGCTAGAGCAGTGATAGCCTAATGGTTGAAACTTGCCCTCTCGATCGGGAGGTCCGAGGTTCAAACCCAGGCACGCACCACTGATTCATGTGCGTATTAGAAATTAATTATCACTGCTTTTCGGTGAAAAAACATCGTGAGGAAACCTACACACCCGAGAGTTCTTAAAAAAAAAAGTTCTCGCAGGTGTGTGAAGTCCACCAATTCGCACTTGGCCAGCGCTGTGGACTATGGCCTAAACTCTCTCATTCTGAGAGAAGACCCGTGCCCAGTGGGACAATAATGGGTTGACGAGAAATAGACAATCTCTATTTTAGTTGTTGCCAAGGGTCGATTATGATTCCATAAAGTTGGTATTTCCGATTGATATGTTATCTCAGCCTGTACACAATGCAGAGATTGATGTTTTACTTCGATTATTACGAGTGTTGGTCGATTATAGCAGCAGGAGCTGTTTATACTGTAAACACTTAATTAGGGAGAATAATAATAATAATAAAAATGTGTGCGTGTACTAGCGTACACTCGTAAGAAGTGAAACTTCTTTATGACGTTATTTTTCAAAAAATAATTTACTATATGCAACTTTACAGAAATTGGTTAAATAAAGTTAAATTAGATAAAGTTTAATAAAAGGCTTTTATTAAACTTTATCTGATAATCTAATTTATAATAATCTATCTAATATCACGCGTGGTGTATAAGAAAAAGATGGCGCGTAACGAAAAAAAAAGATGGCGCGTAACAGAAAAAGATGGCGCGTAACGAAAAAATGTTACACTAAATTTTTTCCAACCCCGATAAAGAAGTTTCACTTCAATAGTAAATTGACTTTATTGACATATTTTTACATCAAAATTATATGAAGCCTCTGATTAGCCCCGAATTAGCTCGAAACTGTCTCGGGTATCAGCGTCTTCTCCCAGTTTTTGTCGGTATTTTAAAAATATGTTCATTACAATATAATGTGTGCAGACGTATTGAAATTTGTAGTAATGATTGAATTGAATGTGTGTGTGTCTCCGTGTGTGTGTGTTTATGTGTGTGTGTTTGTGTGTGATTGTCTTCTTGTTACGTAAATATCATCATAACAACATACTTTGAATTTTTGAACATTTAACCCCTAAGGGGATAAACTCTTAACATTAGCAGTCAACAATTGCTTCTTATTAGAACATAAAAAACAATATGGCAATAAAAAAGATATACAAAGATTTGATCATTTAACCCCTAAGGGGATAAACTCTTAACATTAGCAGTCAACAATTGCTTCTTATTAGAACATAAAAAACAATATGGCAATAAAAAAGATATATAAAGATTTGATCATTTAACCCCTAAGGGGATAAACTCTTGACATTAGCAGTCAACAATTGCTTCTTATTAGAATATAACAACTAAAAACACACAAAAAACAATATGGCAATAAAAAAGATATCCAAAGAAAAAAACAAATCCACTGAGTTTCCTGCCGGATTTTCTCAGTTTAGGTCATGTTCCGATCCGGTGGTAGTGTAAAAAAATATGTAACTGACAATGTGTAAGTGCCTCCGTAGGCCTGTGCAAAATTGTCCCTGTAGTTCCAGAATAGGACTACGGTACCCTCTGCCTGTCGTAAGAGGCGACTAAAAGGGGCTTCCGGGGTTGCGGGCGGGAAGAGTGGGAGCTCGAACCGTCCAGCCAAGCGACCTGGTGAAGGACTCAAGAAGAAGAAGGTGAGCTCAATGGGGCAACGCTCTCAGAGGACTCCGGTTGCGTTCCTTGGGAGATACCAAACCCTTTGTAGCGTCGAGTTGACGGCCCGCGTGGCGCAACGGTTACCATACCGGTCTGTCGCGCAATGGGTCACGGGTTCGATTCCCGGCCAGACAGGTATCTGAATGATGAGTTTAGATTCCTGTTCTGGGTCTGGGTGTTTCTGTATTCGTCTTGTGTGTGCCCATGGTACCCACGACACAGGAGAAAATCCTACTGTGGGGCTATGAGTGTAGTGCGTGTGTGCGTGTGTCGAGTTCGAACTCGAAGAGTGTATCTTTTGTAGCACTTTTTTTTATCGAGGGGGAAACCTTTAAAAGGTACCCGACGCCGTGGGAGCGACGCAGGGTTATGTGGGATTTTTACCGCACTAAAACCCCCCCGGTGGCCGTCCTCGGCGCTGAAAAGGAGGACTCCGGGATCTCGAAACGACTTCAACCGGAATCCTCCGAGCGCGCTGCCCCATCGGGCTCCTCCCAGATGGGCGGCCGTCCATATACCGCTGTCCTTCCCGGGATTGCCTGACCGAACGGTTCGAGCTCCCACTCTAGCCGTCTGCAACCCCGGAAGCCCCTTTTAGTCGCCTCTTACGACAGGCAGGGGATGCCGTAGCCCTATTCTGACCCCGAGGCTACAGGGACATCTTTTATAGCACTTACCTTCACAAGCAAAGGGCGGGCGAGGGTGCACACTCCAAGGGGAGACAACGGCAATTTATTCATTCGAATTGATCTTCTGAACATCGTCAGCTCGTTGGTCACCTTCTCCGCTAAGATTGGAGACTGCAATAGCCTCCATATTTCTATCTCGGTTCTTTCCATCTGTTTCAAGCGATTAATGATTTACATGAAACTTTTAGACTTTAAAAAAAAAGCAGGAGAAAAAATTTTATTATTAAAAAAAAAACATACAACTTATAAACTTATAATTTGAATTACTTTTTTAGATTTAAAGAAATATTTTTTTATTTTAAATAATTTATTTTGTATATAATGTACATAGAATTGTTTGTTTAAATAGGACAATTTAATATTATTGTATTTACAAACTTAAAATATATTCACTTATAAACGATTAATTTCCTTTTTTATACTCAAGTATTCGACGTTTTTGTTTTTTTTTAGTTGTTGGTTTTTCCACTATTTTCGTGCAGAAACTAAGAACTGAATAAAAGTTTTATAATAATTATACTCAAAGACATTTGACACCCATAATGTTTTATGAATAAAATTGGAAATTAATTATCACTGCTTTTCGGTGAAGGAAAACATCGTGAGGAAACCTACACACCAGAGAGTTCTTTAAAAAAAAGGACTCGGAGGTGTGTGAAGTCCACATATTCGCACTTGGCCAACGCGGTGGACTATGGCCTAAACTCTCTCATTCTGATTCTCCTAAAACAAACATATACTATCTTAAGACATAACACACCTTTTTTTTTGTTCTCGAGGGGGAAACCTTCAAAAGGTACCCGACGCCGTAGGAGCGACGCAGGGTTATGTGGGATTTTTACCGCACTAAAACCCCCCGGTGGCCGTCCTCGACGCTAAAAAGGAGGACTCCGGGATCTCGAAACGACTTCAACCGGAATCTTCCAAGCGCGTTGCCCCATCGGGCTCCTCCCAGATGGGCGGCTGGGCCCACCGCTCCGTCAAGACTTTACGACGGTATGCGACCACACATACAGCCCGTCCCGGTATTGCCTGACCAAACGGTTCGAGCTCCCACCCCCGCAACCCCGGAAGCCCCTTTTAGTCGCCTCTTACGACAGGCAAGGGATGCCGTAGCCCTATTCGGATCCCGGAACTACAGGGACGAAGACACAACAGACCTAACAGAAGAATAGGTGTCATTGAATATGAATTACAAATTCGGCCGTTCTAAAACAATAATAATAAAGAAAAAATAAAAAAAATATTATCTAAAGTGCATTTTGTGCTGCAATGATCGCGAAAGGGGTCAAACTCAGCGAAAGCGAAATGGCGCTGATATTCAATTTGTCCCATTGTACGGGGCCGCTCTTTTCTATCTAATTGAAGTGGCAAACGACCATGCAGTCCACTTGATGGTAAGTGGTCACTGCCGCCCTGCGACATCTGTAATCAACTTCATATGGAACATGGGTTGTATCTGAAGTCAATCACAGATGCGTTCCTACTCCCGAGGACTATGATGACCGCCTCATATAAAAGTGTGCCGGCAACCACACCCTTCCATCGAAACGCAAGAACTGCTTCACGCTAGAAATAGGTGTGGCGGTGGTACTTCTCCGGTCGAACTTCTCTGGTTCTACCGTACGGACGGCTGTCTGCACGACCGCCATTACAAGTCACGTGGAGGTAAGTTATGCTGTACTTATATATAACGTAAAATTAATCAACATATATATTTTTTGCGATATACTGAAGCACCGCGAAAACCCCTTAGCGGCCTCGTCGATGCATATGTTTCTACAAGTGTGCCCTTTTCGAACGTTTGTACGCAGTTTCCGCCGTCCCTGTAGTTCCGGGATCAGAATAGGGCTACGGTATCCCCTGCCTGTCATAAGTGGCGACTAAGAGGGGCTTCCGGGGTTGCAGGCGGATAGAGTGGGAGCTTGAACCGTCCAGCCAGGTGATCCCGGGAAAGACGGCGGTATGTGTGGTCGCAAATCGTCGTAAAGACTAGATGGGCCCAGCCGCCCATCTGAGAGGAGCCCGATGGGGCAACGCGCTCAGAGGATCCGGTTGAAGTCGTTTCGAGATCCCGGAGTCCTCCTTAACGCCGAGGACGGCCACCGGGCTGTTTTAGTGCGGTAAAAATCCCACATAACCCTGCGTCGCTCCCACGGCGTCGGGTACCTTTTGAAGGTTTCGCCCTCGCAAAAAAAAAAAGAAAAAAAAATGTGCCACTAATACATACCTCATCGTGGGTCCAGTGACATGCCTCGACAAGAAAAAACAAGCAGCAAAATAGTATCCACCAAGCCATTCCTTGGCAAATCGTCGCCATAATAGAAAATATATCTGAAAATCGAAAACAACATTTTTCCCGTCATTTCGCCCACTTTGGTTATGATTAAAATGGTATAAGAAGTCAAATTCAAATTCAAATTATTTATTGCAAGAACATAGTATTTTATAAGGATCTTAAAATAATTGTGAATGCATTATGTTCTACCACACTAGGCGTGCAAAATTTATATTACAATAGGTACTTATTACATGATATTACATTACAATCAAAATATAACAAATGTTCCATCTAAGTATTCAAGTCTTTTTAGGACATATATATTATTTATTTTATACAAATCATCGGATATTGTTAAAGTCACATATAATATAATAAGTCTTATGTGTTAATCGATATAAACTAATGTGTGCCAAAGCATATGGAAAAGTTTTGTATCAATGTTTGCATAGTTATCGATTTTTCAATCTGATTGAAGTAGCAAACGAGCATGCAGTCCACCTGGTGGTAAATGGTCATTGCCGTCCATGGACTTCTGTAACCAACTTCATATAGAACATAAGTCAAACAGATGCTTTGCTACTCCCGAGGACTATGATTGACGCCTCATGTAAAAGTTTGCTGGCAACCACACCCTTACATCGAAACGCAAGAACTGCTTCACGCTAGAAATAGGTGTGGCGGTGGTCCCCGTACACTATTGGTTCTACCACCTTCATTTATGAATTATTGTACACAGATAATTCTTGGTGTTCAATTGCTATAAATAAAAAACTCGTACAACTTATAACGACAAAGAATAGACAGACGTAGTTTCGGAGCAGTAATAGCCTAATGGTTAAAACTTGTCCTCTCGATCGGGAGGTCCGAGGTTCAAACCCAGGCACGCACCACTGATTTATGTGCGTATTATACTTTAATTATTACTACTTTTCGGTGAAGGAAAACATCGTGAGGAAACCTACACACCCGAGAGTTCTTTAAAAAAAAAAGTCTGTGTGAAGTCCACCAATTCGCACTTGGCCAGCGCGGTGGACTATGGCCTGAGCTCTCTCATTCCGAGAGAAGAGCCGTGCCCAGTAGTGGGACACTAATGGGTTGACGACGACGAAACAGTTTCCTTGTATCATTGTTATATTGCTTACAATAAGTGCACAAGCAGGGTTACCAAGTCTCAAAAATGTATTCCCCTAAAGCCTTAATTAAAAACCCCTTTAATCCCCAATGAATTATGAATTGGAAGTCTTCGTGGCAACCTCACCTGACGACGACAAAAAAGGTTGAGATTTCCCTTTAAAAACACCTATATGTTGAAGTTAAAAACCTCTAAAAGTACCCCTAAAAATCCCCATCCTACTTATTTATCCCCTAAATTTAGGGGAAAACCCCTAAGTTGGGAACCCTGTGCACCAATAAGATTGACGTAGTGTTCATTTATTACTGACGCTTTGTCAAACACCGTAATACGTTCCGTTTTATGATTTTTATGTGCTGAATAAAGAAGAGTGTGTGTCAGCTCACACGCAACACTGGAGTTTACTCGCATTTAAAATAGATGGCGCCGTACTCTCAAACTAAAGATATAAATAATACCAATACATGGTTCATTATGAAAAATTATATCTAATATATAAGTATGTATAATATTGTACGTATTTACAGAGTTCTTACATTACTTATCTTAACGATTTACCATTTTAAATACCATTGAGATTTCGGTAAAACGTAAACACGAAACCTATGCATACCATCCACGCGTACTGATAAAATAGTTCTAAAGTTGTAACTAGATGGCGTTATACTCAATAAAAAACGTAACGAGGTCATTCATCAGTAGATTTTACTCCTCTCATTTTTCTCATACCGGGCCCTTATTTATGCAAATCGATTCTTAAGGAGTAAAGTATAAAAGTTATCTACAAGTCACAAGTAGTGAAAGTATCAATACTTACCTTTTCCAAAATTGCCACTTACAAACATATATAGAAGTCGTTCGAGACGAACAAATATGTTTATTACTGACAAAAATATAATAACTTCATCTGTTTTTATCATCTGTTTCATAATGTTACATACGTGTGAGTAGGACAGAGCTAGTTCCCGGATTTGCCAATGTAGATTTTTATTCTCCAGCGCTAAAAAACATAAAATGTATGCTATTTAATTGACGTATCAAGTTGCGGTCCTGATTGCTATGGCTTTGTGATTATCATACTAATATTATAAAGGAATAGAACATTCAATGTCTTACTATGAAAACACATAACGTCAAAAATGTTAGTTGCCTTTGAAATGAAATGAAATGAAATGAAATGTCTTTATTTTGTATAGGCCTGCGGGGGCACTTACAAATTGTCAGTTACATTTTTTTTTCTTACACTACCACCGGATCGGAATACGACCTCAACTGAGAAGATCCGGCAAGAAACTCAGCGGGTTTGTCTTTTTCTCTTATTTATATTCATTTTTTTAATATTATTACAATCATGTTTTTTTTACATGGTAATGAAAGTTAGCTCCAGTATCTTGCCTTGCAGTTCAGTAAAAGAGAGCCCTGTTTGGTAAGATACGCTACACTTTGACATTTATGAAATATACTATAGTAATGCATATTATTGCTCAGTCCCAAGCTGTTTTGTCTTCTATGTAATCAGAAATTTTATAATACGCTTTACGGCAAAGTTTTTGACAAAATACTCGCTATTGATTGACGGGTGACTAGTATAAATAAAATATTTAATTTTAAGTGACTTTTCTGTAAAACTTGCGCTTTTAACTTGTGCTATTATTCAATCGAAGTAACAATATGTCCATTGTGGGCAGTGCCCACTTATTGTCAGAAGGACTGTCTACTCATATTAAATATGAAAAATATAAAATTCAGAAGGTGGTAGAACCAGTGTAGTTCGCCCGGGAAGTAGCACCGCCACACCTATTACTTGCGAAGCATTTCTTGCGTTTCGATGAAAGGGTGTGGTTGCCGGCATACTTTTATTTGTGGCGACCATCATAATCCTCAGGCGTAGCATCTGTGATTGACTACATATAGAACCTATGTTCCTTATGAAGTTGCTTATAGCGGTTGCTTATTGCATGAGCGGTAGTGACCACTACCATCAGGTGGACTACATGCTCGTTTGCTTCAATCAGATAAAAAAAATACGAAAAATAGCAATAATACTTACCAAATGAAACAGAATTATTTTGTACGTGATAAAAACGAGTGTTGACTTTCCGTACGGTGAAATAAACTCTGAGTGTTAGAACAGTGAACTGGGACAATAATATCAATGGTACTAGACATTCGTGGTAGAGCATCAGAGTAGACCAGAGCCATTTAGCAACTAGAACAAGAGAAACAATAGAATTTAAATCAAATTTTGCATTTTTATTAGCTTTTTATTAGCTTCACCTGTATGTTTGTAACCGACTTCTTTGGGCGCGATTTTGACCCACTTTAAACGGCCAGATTTCGTTCAAACTTTGTAGATTTATTGAGGACCGATGACAATACACTAATTTGATAAAAAATATTCGTAGAAAATAGATAATAGTTTAAAAAAACTAAAAAACACGCCTTTTATAGAAAACCGAACTAAAATATAGAAAATAAATTTAAATGAATTTAAATTCTTTTAAATTCATTTACACACTATTATTAATTTATATTCATTGAAATTTTTAACACTATTTTCTTAATTTAAATTCATTTAAATTTATTTTCTATTTTTTAGTTCGGTTTTCTATAAAAAGCGTGTTTTTTAGTTTTTTTTAACTATTATTTATTTTATAACTACAAAGTACATCTTCATGCATGATGTGATCTGTAATTGTAGGAACAGTTAAACAGTATCATCTAAGTATTATGCAATAAAAATCAATACTTAAAAAAATCCAAGTCTCGCAAGTCAGTTTTTCTATCGAAGAAAGTTGTGAGATCCTTGTAATACCAAGTCGATTAATAATTTATTCAGTCCCTACTTAAAGGAGCTCTGTCTCAAGTTGTTACGTTCTAACCCGACAACATATTATAGTGACCATATCAATTTTTAAAATCTTTAACGTTTTAAATAAATAGATTGGCTTGGCAATCGCATTAAGCAACCTAATTTATATAACAACTAGTTGAACTTCGTTCCGCCTAAATAATGTTAACTTTTTTTTTTAATTAGGGGTGACCGAGTGTCCCTGTAGTTCCGGGACCAGAATAGGACTACGGTACCCTCTGCCTGTCGTAAGAGGTGACTAAAAGAGGCTTCCAGGGTTGCGGGCGGGAAGAGTGGGAGCTCGAACCGTCCGGCCAAGCGACCCCGGGAAGGACGGTGGCATGTGTGGTTGCATGCTGCCGTAAAAACCAGTAGGTGCGGTGAGGAGCAGTTTACGCCCACCAGGGAAGAGCCCGATGGGGCACACGCTGAGGACACCGGCGGCGGTCAATCGGAGTTCCCGGAGTCCTCTTCGCAGCGTCGAGGTCGGCCACCGGGGGGGTTTTAGTGCGGTAAGAATCCCACATAACCCGCGCCGCTCCCACGACGTCGGGTACTTTTTTAAAGGTTTCTCCTTCGAAAACAAAAAAAAAGGGGTGACCGAGAGTATTATAAACGTAAGGGTAGAAATATAATCAGAAAGCTTCGAACTGGTAAGGTATCGGGAGTTACACGTGTTATTGTGAGTCAACCATAAAAGATAGACATATGCAGCTGTCGTGGGATGTTTTTTATATAATTTTAAGGAGAATATTTCCGTCATACATTCCATTAAGGTTGCACACGCGACGGAAGCTTAAAAAATGGAGTAACTTCTCGCGTTTTCCCAACAATTCCCTTTACTGCTCTGCTCCTATTGATTGTAGCGAGATGAAAAGTATACTATAATCAGCTCAGAAGTATGAAGAATAATCGTACCAAGTTTCGTTAAAATCCGTCCAGTAATTTTTGTTTCTATAACGGTTATACAGACAGACAGACAGACGGACAGACAGACAAAAATTTTTCAGATTGCATTTTTGGCATCAGTATCGATCCCTAATCACCCCCTGATAGTTATTTTGGATATATATTTTATGTACAGAATTGACCTCTCTACAGATTTATTATAAGTATAGATGTATTAATTGTGAAATACAATACATTGTGTTTTTATGTGGACACGCAGTCCGCTTGATGGTAAGTGGTCACTGCCGCCATGGAGTGCGCAAAACGGACTCGCGTGGCGGAGCGGTTACCATACCGGTCTGACGCGCAGTGCGTTCCAGGTTCGATTCTCGGCCAAACAGGTATCTGAATGATGAGTTTAGATTCATGTACTGAGTCTGGATGTTTTTTTTTTTTCAGCTACGCCTCCACAGACAGATCGTCCGTGCCCAGCTGTGTGCGGTGGCGGCAGCGGCGACTTTACAGAAAACCTTATCTATGCTTACTATATAGGACCAATTTTTATTATTATTTTTTTTTTTATTTTTTTTTTTTTATTTTTTATTATGTTTTGTTTTGTTTTGTTGTATACATTTTGGGACATCTTAGGACTTGCTTTCTTTATAATTTATCGCACGTCAAGCCATTGACGGTTTCGACTCCAAAAATATTTTTAATTCACATCGATCGGGTCTGGATGTTTGTGTATTCGTCTTGTATGTGTCCATGGTACCCACGACACAGGAGAAATTCCTAGTGGGGCTATGAAGGTAGACAACGTGCAATATATAGTCCAACGTTCTTAACTCAGGCACCTGTCAATGATTCAAAAATGGTCCTCGTTTTAGAAATCAATTATCTCCGCTTTACGGGAATCGAACCCGGAACCCATTGCGCGTCAGACCGGTATAGTAAGTGCTATGCCACGCGGGTCGTCAGATTGGAAAGCCAAGTTTCAACCCTTAAGTATAAGGTAGTATTTAAAACATCGGCTAGAGTGGGAGCTCGAACCGTTCGGTCAGGCAATCCCGGGAAGGACGGCGGTATGTGTGGTCGCATACCGTCGTAAAGACTAGACGGAGCGGTGGGCCCAGCCGCCCATCTGGGAGGAGCCCGATGGGGCAGCGCACTCGGAGGATTCCGGTTGAAGTCGTTTCGAGATCCCGAAGTCCTCCTTTTCAGCGCCAAGGACGGCCACCGGGGGGGTTTTAGTGCGGTAAAAATCCCACATAACCCTGCGTCGCTCCCACGGCGTCGGGTACCTTTGGAAGGTTTCCCCCTCGAAAACAAAAAAAAAAAGTATTTAAAACATACCGTACAATTCGTCTGCACCGTAGAATCTATAGCTGACATTGATAACAACTATAATTGTTGATAACACTGATATTACCATAAAAATCAGCTTATAGATGCAATCCATTTTCTTCTCCAACTTCTCAACCGTATAATTGAATAAATTTTCATTAATCTAAAAAGATAAAAAATAAGGTTTTTTATGTATTATAATATTAAAATAAACATTGATGTAACACATTTATTTATTTATTTATTTACACTTTATTGCACCAAGAGCAGTGATAGCCTAATAGTTGAAACTTGCCCTCTCAATCGGGAGGTCCGAGGTTCAAACCCAGGCACGCACCACTGATTTATGTGCGTATTATACATTAATTATCACTGCTCTTTGGTGAAGGAAAACACCGTGAGGAAACCTACACACCCGAGAGTTCTTTAAAAAAAAAAGTTCTCGGAGGTGTGTGAAGTCCACCAATTGCACTTGTCCAGCGCGGTGGACTATGGCCTAAACTGTCTCATTCTGAGAGAAGACCCTTGCCCAGCAGTAGGACAATAATGGGTTGACGACGCACCAATAAAAAAATGTAGTACAATATGTGGGCTTAATGCTAAAAAGCATCTACCAGCCAACCTTTGGGAAGTGCAGAAAAATCGAAGACTGTACCAGAAAAAGAAAGAAACAAGAAAATAAAGTAAAAGATAAAATAGAAAAATTAAATAAGAGAAGAACAAAACTAAAAATGAAAGTATAAATATTGAAACACAAAATAATAGTAATAATAAATAAAATATAGAAAAGATAACAAGTAAAACACATTCACAATTAACAAGTAATTGCAGAGAACCAGTGTAGTTCGACCGGGGAAGTACCATCGCCACACCTATTTCTAGCGTGAAGCATTTCTTGTGTTTCGAGAGAAGGGTGTGGTTGCCGGCACACTTTTATTTGAGGCGATCATAGTCCTCGGGAGTAGCAACGCATCTGTGATTGACTTCAGAACCTATGTTCTACTTGAAGTTGCTTACAGCTGTCCATGGGCGGCTCTGACCAATTACCATCAAGTGGACTACATGCTCGTTTGCTCCTTCAATCATATAAAAAAGGCTTTTTTTATTGATATCGAGGGGGAAAACTTCGAAAGGTACCCGACACAGAGGGAGAAACGCCGAGTTATGTAGGATTTTTACCTCACTAAAACCCCCCCGGTGGCCATCCTCGGCTCTGTGTGGAGGATACCGGGATCTCCAACGGACCGCTGCCAGTGTCCTCCGAGCGCGATGCCCTCTTCGGGCTCTTCCCAGTGAGCATTGTACTCAGTGCGCCTCCTTGGTGTTTACGATAGCATGTGGCACATGCCGTCGTCCTACACGGGGTCGCTTGGCAGGACGGCTCGAGCTCCCACTCTTATCGCCCGCAACCCTGGAAGTCCCTTTTAGTTGCCTCTTACGACAGGCAGGGGATACCGTAGCCCTATTCTGATCCCGGAACTACAGGGATAATATAAAAAAGCCTATCTATGACTGTTACTTAAACATACCTTATCCAATATTCTCAAGCTCTGGAGAAAATACTTCATTCTACATTCTGCTTGGTAGGATCCAATGAAATGTATCATGCTGTTGCTAAATTTGTCGATGATCCACATTATCCGAAATATTAAATGTTCAGATTTAAACAAACTGCGTATGTGTAGCCACGTGAAGATGATATCTGAAAATAATTCAAATTCGTCGAATAAATCCATTGATCAGCTATTTTTACAAGTAGAACGTATATGTCGGCGCGACATCGTATTTATGAAAATCACGTCGCCGAAAATAATTATTTTAGTTAGTTTAAAGATCGAAAATTGTTTGTTTATTAAATTAGCAATATTTAGTGATTTTTGGAATTGTAATTTAGTTTACCCTCCATAAATTTGTTATTGTCACCTCACCAAACATTGTTATAAAAAGGCGCCTGTCGGTAGAAAAAGATTCTTGTTTAACCGTCGAGGCGATCGGACCTCCTAAACTGTGAATAAGTCGAAGAATTTTACTCCTGTGTTTTACTTGAAATCTTCAAGAATGGAAAGTAATGAAAACACCTCGACCATCCTGATATCACGCTCACCTCGTTATATATTAAAAGTGAAGAAAAGAGTGTGTCAGCTCCGTCGCAACACTGGAGTTTAACGCATTAAAAATAGATGGCGCCATACTCCCACACTAAAGATATAAATAATACCAATACATGGATCATTTTGAATAATTTAATACGTACGATATTTTAATACGTACTTATATCTAATATATAAGTACGTATTAAAATATCGTACGTATTTACAGAGTGTTACATTACTTGTCTTATCTTAACGATTTACTATTTTAAATACCATTGAGATTTCGGTAAAACGTAATCACGAAACCTATGCATACCGTCCACGCGTACTGAAAAAATAGTTCTAAAGTTTTAACTAGATGGCGTTATACTCAATAAAAAAACGTAACGAGGTCAGTCATCACTAGATTTTACTCCTCACATTTTTCTCATACCGGGCCCTTATATGCAAACCAATTCTTAAAGAGGAAACTCCTTAACTTAAAACGCTTTCTACACTCATAGCCCTGTAGGGCCCTGTCGTGGGTGCCATGGACTCACACAAGACGAATAAAAAAACACCCAGACCCAGAACAAGAATCTAAACTCATCATTCAGACACTGGCCTGGCCGGGAATCGAACCCGGGATCCACTGCGTGTCAGTCCGGTATGGTAACCACAGCGCAACACGGTTCGTCAAAGCTTAACAGCGTGATTTGTATATAGTTCGACTGAGTTGTTGCCGGGTCACTATCTGAGTCTCCTGGAGGAACACATCTGTGGTTATCTTCGGTTGGAATCCTTAGTGATTAAAGTTTCTTACAAATTTCCGTAAAATGAAATGAAATGTCTTTATTTTGTATAGGCCTACGGGGGCACTTACAAATTGTCAGTTACATTTTTTCTTACACTACCACCGGATCGGAATACGACCTCAACTGAGAAGATCCGGCAAGAAACTCAGCGGGTTTGTCTTTTTTCTTATTTATATTCATTTTTTTATATAATTACAATCATGTTTTTTTACATGGTAATGAAAGCTCCAGTATATTTAGACGGCAGTAACTTCATGACATTAGGTGGACTTCATGCTCCTTGGGTACTTAAAAATACATAACTACATAACTACATAACTCACTTTTAACAATGACGTATGTCGTTCCAATAATCCAGAGCGCGCGCGACACTCGTGCGCCAGTCGGCGCGAAGCGGAGCGGCGCGACGCAGAACATTCGCGACACTTGCATCACTGATGTGAACGCGCCGCGCGCGCCAGTGACACGTTTAACTCGATCCATCACTGTTATTTATTTATTTATTTATTTGTCACACCAACAGATTCCATCAGCCTTTGAAAGTCCACTGCTGGACATAGGCCTCCCCTAATCTGCGCCACTTCGACCGGTCCTGATCCATCTGAATCCAGCGGTTACCCGCCGTCTTCTTCAGGTCATCAGTTCACCGGGTCGGGGGGCGGCCTGCACTAATTTTGCCGAGGCGTGGTCTCCATTCGAGGACACTTCTACCCCATCGGTTATCTGTCCTACGAACGATGTGGCCTGCCCATTGCCACTTCAGCCTACTAATTCTGAGAGCTATGTTGGTAACTTTCGTTCTCCTACGGATTTCATTATTACGAATTCTGTCGCACAGGGAAATACCAAGCATATACTCTCCATAGCTCGCTGAGTGACTTTGAGCTTACGTACGAGGCTCACAGTAAAGGACCACGTCTCGGCGCCGTATGTCATCACTGGCAACACACACCAACAGCTTACAAACAACATATTACAATTCAATTCAATTCAATTCAATTCAATTCATTTATTTATTTACACAAACAACATTTACAAATATAATAATTGATATGCATATAAGCCAATTATAGGCGTGCACACCATTAACATAAATTGTATGAATGACGCATTGTTGCACATTTGTAAAATATTATGAGTATATATGAACAAAATATAAGCAAGAATTAATTTACATTTCAAAACCAAGAAGCCAATTTCTTTTTTAAGTTACGATTAGTATCATGAAAGATGTCGATGTCCTTGACCGATACACAAGCTTGGTTGTCCGTGCAGATTCTAGGCAGGGGGGAATGTCTAAGGACGTTGGTTTTACTAATGGGGACATTGAAGACTTTGGTAATAGGTTGCCGAGGGTAGCGACATGGAACATTAAGATTAATGCTCTTAAGAATATATACACTTATAAGAATATATACAATTATACATAAATAAAACAAATAAAAAGGAATTTTACCGTCGTCCTTCTCGGGATCGTCTAGCTAGACAGTTCAAGCTCCCACTCTTGCCGCCCGCGACCCTGGAAGCTTTTAGTTGCTCGTTACGACAGGCAGGGAAGACTGTAGCCCTATTTTGATCCCAGAACTACAGGGACGTGCATCTGGCACCTGGTGTGTTATAACTATCACATTGAAACGTCCCTCAATCTGACACAGAACGACTCCTGATTTAGCCTACATTGTTCTACATGCTTAGTAACCTATCATTCCATCGCTATTAGGCTACGTACTCACGGCGCGGTTTTCACCCGCGGCCGCTGCGGTTGCGGGCCCGCAGCTTCTGTGCGAAACTCACGAGACCGCTTATTTTTGCGGTTCCGCTGCCGTCGCGGTTGCGATTATCGACCGCAAACGTGGCAGGCGAAAACCGCAAGACGGGCGGTTTACCATCAGTTGAGGTCCTGACTACTGTACTCGCCCGCCAACTGACCGCAGAGCGCGCGGTTCTACAGGTTGCCCGCCGGTGCAGCGGGAGCCGCAAACAACCGCGCGCATCGCGGGCGAAAAACGCGTCGTGAGTATTGCTTTAATTTTTCACACTTATATCTGCATCCTACAGAAGCTGCGGGCCCGCAACCGCGGCGGCCGCGGATGAAATCCGCTCCGTGAGTACGTAGCCTTAGTGTTGAAAAACAAACTATTTCTACATATACTTACCGCTCGGATCGATACCGCTATTATTTACTCTAAGCTTAAACAGTCAACACGATTTGATTAATGCATCGATATGGAAAATATGGATTAGTGCGTGATAATATCATTCTCTGAAACTATTTTTAACCGACTTCCAAAAAGGAGGAGGTTATCAATTCGTCTGTATTTTTTTTTTTATATTTGTTACTTGATTTCTCCGGACTGATTTGGATGATTTTTTTTTTCATTTGAAAGGTAATGCGTGTCATTTTTTTTTAGTTCACTTTTGACAATGGATTTTGATGATTATTCTTTTATTTGAAAGAACGTAATTCAAGGGTCCTCTGATGAGAGTTTGATAAGGTTCTGATCATAGAATCCATAACAAAGTAATGAAAATCTTCAACTCTTTGAAGCAAATTAACGAAATTAGCGATACTCGGCCAAACCTAAGCTGTAGGAGTCCAATTGGGTAAAAAGTAGAATAAGATTACTAAGCAGATATTTGCTGAAAAAAATGTCTATTTCAGTCATTTCCCTAGTAAAGAAAACGCTCACCGCACCTTCTGTTATTTACGGTGGCATGCGATCACACATGCCACCGTTCTTCTCGGGTTCGCTTGGCTGGACGGTTCGAGCTCCCACTCTACCCGCCCGCAACCCCGAAAGCCCCTTTTAGTTGCCTCTTACGGCGGATACCGCTTTATTCTGGTCCCAAGATTACTGGTACAACCCTAGTAAATGAAGTCTTTTCACTCCGGCAGATTAAACAGAAGACCAAGGAGTATAATCTGCCGTTATGTGTTCCTTATGAGGACTATGAGAAACCTTCGATTCTATCAAGACTTGGGCGGTGCTAGAGACTCTTCAGCGATGCATTTAAGGCCGGCGATGCATTGGCGACTCCTTTGGTGTTGCAAATGTCCATAGTCTGCCTTATCGTTAGGTACAAATATAAAAAAAAAACATGCGTGCGTACAAAGTACACATGTCAGAAGTGAAACTTCTTTGGCGAACTAATTTATAAATCTTGTTTATATTTATACAAATCTAAAACTTTAAATTTCCAAGATTAAGAGGAAGGGAAAAAGGCGTGATACGACGTTCGCTCTGTCTCACTTTTTCTCTCAATCTTTCTCACTCGCTTGCTCCCTACTCTCACTCCACGGCTAGTTGCTCATGCTACGTTCGCCCTGTCTTACTCTCTCTCAATCGGTCTCAATCACTCTCTCTCTCTTTTCCGACACTTCCGTTGCATACCGGCGTGACGTTTCATCTGTAAAAATTTTACCCTCATGCGCCTAAAGAAGTTTCACTTCAAAAAGATGCCGATGCCAGATCGATTATAGGCACAACAAGGTTGAGGCGGTCGTCACGTCGAGCGAGTTTTTTAGTTCTACCCAAAACACGTACAAGTTATGGCAAAAAAATGATTACGTTTGAAGGTGCACAGTTTTATAACAAAATACCGTCATCTATTAAAAAAATAACATCACTGAGTGTTAAGAAATGACAGGAACACACACCAGGTGGAGCCCTGTTGCCTTGCATCGCTATGTCGTCATCAGAACACCACCAATAATCAGCATTTATGCCGTCATCGGCGACCAATGGCGTAGCTGCATTCGGTACCGCTTGGAGGGAGGACACGTCTTTTCACAAACTCTTTTGCAACGACTACGGATGCACTATCTATTATTTTTTTCTCTCTAAATTGCATTATTTCTACGTAATTTCGAACTATAATTGTAAAGTTTTGCAAGTAAAAGCGAATTATATTACCAAACGTCGTTTGAATCAAAAGCATCCTACACAAAACGCAAACACTGAGTGTATTTAAAATAAAGTTAGCCGAATATGTTATTAATACGTACGCTTAACATTGGACCCATCCACGTGCAAACGAACGAATGTTAAGTTATTACAAATGTAAGCATTGTTCTCATATAAGTGATCTTGTAATAAGTCTTTTTGAGAATAAATTCTTTAAACCCATGTTTGTCTACACAGCACAGACGACCAAAGCACAAACCCAGTCCAACAGCAGCGGGTAGTCAAGGCGGTCATCGAAACAGTTTACCGCTGCGTTTGAAGATGTGTACAAGATGATGGAACGGAAAGGTCTTGGCATTAACATCAAAGGCGAACACGTCATACACCTTCGATTTGTCGATGATATTGAGATCTTGGCAGATTCGCTGATAAGCCTCAGTACGATGCCTCACCAGTGCTTCATAACTCAACTTAACTTAACATGGTGGGTCTTAACATGAAAATGAACGAAGCGGAAATGCTGTCAAGTTTTACATCATATCCGTACCGGCAGTTGCTGACTATACCCCTCTCGAAGTTTCCAAGATCACTATAGCATCGGCAAATTCCTGTTTTTTTTATAAGATTAAAGTAGCATACGAGCATGCAGTCTACCTGATGTTAAGTGGTCACTGCCACCCATGGACATCTGTAAGCAACTTTATATAGAACATAGGGTTCTGTCTGCAGTCAATCACAGCTGCGTTGCTTCTCCCGAAGACTAAGATGGTCGCCTCATATAAAAGTGTGCCGGCAACCACACCCTTCGAAACGCAAGAACTGCTTCACGCTAGAAATAAGTGTGGTGGTGGTACTTCTCCGAGCGAACTACACTGGTTCTACCACCTATAATAGGTGTGTATCGTGTTCGCTATTGATTTTAATGCCAAGACTTACCGCTCGATCAATTTTACCATCTTTTAATGAAAGTGTCGTCAACCCATTATTGTCCCACTGCTGGGCACGGGTCTTCTCTCAGAATGAGAGAGTTTAGGCCATAGTCCACCGCGCTGGCCAAGTGCGAATTGGTGGACTTGACACACCTCCGAGAACTTTTTTTTTAAAGAACTCTCGGGTGTGTAGGTTTACTCACAATGTTTTTATTCACCGAAAAGTAGTGATAATTAATGTATAATACGCACATAATCAGTGGTGCGTGCCTGGGTTTGAACCTCGGACCTCCCGTTTGAGAGGGCAAGTTTCAACCATTAGGCTATCACTGCTCTGATGAAATTATATAATGAAAGTAGAAGAAATGTATACCTCGTACAGCTAATGATTCTTTAATAGGTACTGATTATATCAGTTCATTGGCAAATTTGGTAATATCTTACTAAGTATATGTTGATCTGAACTAATTATCTACGCAACATAATAAAGAATATGAAAACTTTGACAAGACAATCAATTATAATTAATGAAGCATATCTGATGCATCAGTTAATAAGATTATTTTTTTGATTTCGTTTGGATAACATATGAAGGTGGTAGAACCAGTGTAGTTCGACGGGGGAAGTACCACCGCTACACTTATTTCTAGCGTGAAGCATTTCTTGCGTTTCGATAGAATTTCGGTGTGGTTGCCGGCACACTTTCACATGAGGCGACCATCATAGTCCTCGGGAGTAGCAACGCATCTGTGTTTGACTTCAGATAGAACCTATATTCTGTATGAAGTTGGTTACAGATGGCCATGGGTGGCAGTGACCACTTACCATCAGATAGACTGCACTGTGGGCTCTGATAGGGAATGTTAGCACGAGAACTAATTAACACACAGTATATTGCCGAATTAAACTTGTTACAATCACTGAATTGATCAAACTAATTTATGTAGGCAAGTAATCATAGCACTAAGAACGCGGGATGATTTTAGAGTTGTCTGCTTCGGCTGACCGTCAACGATAGACTGAGGTGTCGGCCATTAAACTGGTACAACCCTAACTTCATCGAAAGCCACTAGATGGCGCTGGCGTTCCGGTGTTGCCACAATACCGCCATTTCCGACAAATATATAGATGTTATGTGTCTGAGTGTTTGTGTATTCGTCTTGTGTGTGTCCATGGTACCCACGACACAGGAGAAAATCTTACTGTAGGGCTATGAGTGTTCTCGGAGAAGGATCCGCCGCGGCCGCCAGTAACGACGCCCTGTAGTTCCGGGATCAGAATAGGGCTACGGCATCCCCTGCCTGTCGTAAGAGGCGATTAAAAGGGGCTTCCGGGGTTGCAGACGGCTAGAGTGGGAGCTCGAACCGTTCGGTCAGGCAATCCCGGGAAGGACGGCAGTATGTGTGGTCGCTTACCGTCGTAAGGACTAGACCGAGCGGTGGGCCCAGCCGCTCATCTGGGAGGAGCCCGATGGGGCAACGCACTCGGAGGATTCCGGTTGAAGTCGTTTCGAGATCCCGGAGTCCCCCTTTTCAGCGCCGAGGACGGCCACCGGGGGGGTTTTAGTTCGGTAAAAATCCCACATAACCCCGCGTCGCTCCCACGGCGTCGGGTACCTTTTGAAGGTTTCCCCCTCGAAAAAAAAGGGCTATGAGTGTAGAAAGCGTGTAAAGCGTGAAAAAATAGTTTCTTGCACCGGCTGTACATATCATAAAATTAACAAAAGTTTTGTCTTATAGAATTTACAAGGATCCCATCAACGTCAATCAATGATTGCACGCCTACTCGTAAAATGCTGAAAATGCTGTTTGTTATGAATACAATCACACTGATAAACAGCACACAGATATAATGGTTCAATTCAAAGATTTTTATTGATCAAATACACATGATACACATATTGAATTATCGTAAACAGCTACAATTGTTAAAAAAAACTGTGTCGCAGTTCTACCACCTGGCAATGATGGTGCATCAAGTATGCATGCTAGGTTCAGGTGAGTGGCTTCACAGCGTGCAAAAGACTGATGAACGCCACGTTTTATTTTACTCTTCAAAAGTTTTAACCTTCATCTTCACATATTTATTTGACGGCGCATTGTGAGTTTCCCAAAGATTATAGATGGCAGTAGTATGGACTATACTGATTATTATTGACAAGTGACGTAACACTTAACGCTGAGGAGGCGGCCATAACGTTTTGTTTGAACTACGAGTAATTTTATTTTATTGGGGAGGTAACGCTCGCTCCTCACGTGTTCCGGTGGAACGTGCAATTAAATAACTTGTCCCTTTAGTTAAATTAATGTGATTAGTGACTGAATAAAAAGAACTGTGTGTTGTAATTTGTAAAGCGTTTTCTTCATTTGTGTGTCCTGGTTTCCTCGCCCGCCAACCCACGCATTATCCATGGCTTCTACTTCTGATAACCGTGTTACACTTAATTATGTCCCGAATCGAAGCCCGTACTCAGCAAGTTGGAAAATAAATATTACACAATATTTAAAATAAATGTGTAACATGTAAAAATCTGATGGCTCATCCATAGATATTGCTTTATCTTTTTACTAGTTAAATCCCGCAGCTTCGTCCGCGTTAACAAAAATCGATTGTCCCGTGGGAATAAAATATTTCCCCACAGTAAGTAGCCTATATGTTAATCGAGAGTGTCAGCTAACTCCCTACCAAATTTTATGAAAATCGCTCCAGCCGTTTACACGTGAAAAGTAACAATCATAATCATAATCGTTTATTTGTCAGTAAGGAATAATTATAGTAGGTGTTCACAATAGTGGAAGACGCTTACGCTAAGTACACACGGAGCGATTTTCTCCCGCGGCCGCCGCGGTTGCGGGCCCGCAGCTTCTGTAGGATGCATGAGATATAAATGTAAAAAATTAAAGAAATACTCACGACGCGTTTTTCGCCCGCGATACGCGCGGTTGTTTGCGGCTCCCGCTGCACCGGCGGGCAACCTGTAGAACCGCGCGGGCCGCGGTCGGCCGCAGACACGGCGGTTTGCGCCCGCGCGCTCTGCGGTCAGTTGGCGGGCAAGTGCAGTAGTCAGGACCTCAACTGATGGTAAACTGCCCGTCTTGCGATTTTCGCCCGCCACGTTTGCGGTCGATAATCGCAACCGCGACGGCAGCGGAACCGCAAAAATAGGCGGTCTCATGAGTTTCGCACAAAAGATGCGGGCCTGCAACCGCGGCGGCCGCAGGTGAAAACCGCTCCGTGAGTACGTAGCCCTGTGCCTAATATTGGTGTACAAATGTCAAAAAACTTATGTCTACGTTTAAAGAATTACAGATGTCATACATTATGGTTAATTACTCTATTTTAAAATTTATGTCATATTTAAAATATATTAAACATGTCAACATTTTATCATTTATAATCGTCACAATTAAAGATCTTATCTTTCATATATTCATTAATTGTGTAATATTTTTTTTTAATAGTATTAATTTCAGTTTATGTAACATACACACTCACAAACTTTCGCCTTTATAATATTAGTATGATTGCAAATCAGATATTTATCTTACTAATTACATATTGATCGATATACGCTTTGTATTGAACGTAATGAAAAATATTTAAAAACATAAAAAAATAATTATGATAATGAATTGTCTCTGGAGCAAAACATGATTACAGAAAATTTAATAATAATCCTCAATACTTGTCGCATCACGCGCAATTTTTTAAATTTGTAAAAGAAATGTCTCCTTCTTCTACGCTTGGCTAAGGCCCGCGCAGATGGAAACTCTACCCCTCAAAAGGGAGAATCAAAACAAAAAACAACAATAATAATAATAATTATTATATTAATACGTGAAGCATAAATTTGTGACGGATTTTTAAGTAATATGCCGCGGACGGATTAGTATGAAATTTTGCACGGTTATAGTGGACGTAGAGAAGGAGTGCAGAATGTTAATATTTTTTTCAAATAATGCATTTTTCATACATAAAATCAACTAAAAACACATTACACACACTGCCTTGCATTTGTCACAAACACATATGTACTTAGTAAATGAAAATGAAAAGACACAACGTCAAGAATGTCAGATGACATTTGATTTTTAATTTAAATTACGGTCGAATTTCGGCCGATGCTACGGGTGACTAGTATAATTTATTGCCCCAAACAAACAAAAATAAGAACAAATATTATAACATTTGTTTAAGACGCTTTCTACACTCATAGCCCCATAGTAGGATTTTCTACTGTGTGGTGGGTGCCATGGACACACACAAAGACGAATACACAAACACCCAGACCCAGAACAAGAATCTCAACTCATCATTCAGATACCTGTCTGGCCGGAAATCGAACCCGGGACCCACTGCGTGTCAGACCGGTATGGTAACCGCTGCGCCACGCGGGTCGTCAAACAAATCAAATAACGTCAAATAACAAATTATAACATAACAAAATTTTCATTATCTTCCCTTGGATTAAGTAGATTTGGACCAGACTTTAATCTTTCTGATGTTACCGTCCTTAATAATTTGACTTTTTCGTCAGGTGTAGTAGAAAAATGCAGGTGGTAGCACCAGTGTAGTTCGACTGCATAACCCAGCTGCGGCCCCGGGTGGCTGAGTATCCATGAGGATTACCCGTTTTAAAAAAAAGTGTAGTTCGACTGGGGAAGTACCACCGCAACACCTATTTCTAACGTGAAGCATTGTTTTGCGTTCGATGAAAGGGTGTGGTTACCGGCACACTTTTACTTCAGATGGAACCCATGTTCTGTATGTAGCTGATTACAGATGTCCATAGGCGGCAGTGACCACTTACCATCAGGGTGGCTGGGTATCCATGAGGATTACCCACTTTAAAAAAAAATAGTTCGATTGGGGAAGTACCACCGCTACTATTTCAAACGTGAAGAATTATTTTGTGTTTGATGGAAGAGTGTGGGTGCCGGCACACTTTTATATGAGGCGACCGTCATAGTCCTCAGGAGTAGCAACGTATCTGTGATTGGCTTCCGATAAAATCCATGTTCATTATGAGGTTGCTTACAGATGTCGCATGACGGCAGTGACCACTTACCGTCACGTGGACTGCATGCTCGTTTACTACTTTCGTCTTAGGCCACCACTGATTTTTAACGGACTTCAAAATTTTCTTTATTTATGTGCTTGTCATCAACCCATTTTTGTCCCACTGCTGGGCACGGATCTTTTTTTAAAATGAGAGAGTTATAGGCCAAAGTCCACCGCGCTGGCCAGGTGGAATTGGTGCTTAGAAATTAATTATCACTATTATAGGGGGGAAAAAAGATCGTGTAGAAACTTAGAAGTAAAACTTAGTAGTTGTAGAAACGTAGAATGAACACCCGAGAGTTCTTTAAAAAAACTCAATGATGGGTGAAGTCTATCAATTCGCATTTGTCCAGCGCGGAGGATAAATTTAAGTCTTCCATGCTTTTTTTACGGATGTCTAAATTGTAATTGGACCACACGGCAAGCATTACCTTACAAACAAATAAAATAATATCAAAAAAATATTTTTTTAAAAACACTTTCATTTCAATGGACTGAAAAGAAGACAAACTCTCTAGGAGTCAAACCCATCATTATGTCGCATGATACAATTTTCTATCTACATTCACTACTAACTTCATGACTCTACACACAAACACATCACTCCTGGAATCCATCAAGGTAGTATACTTGGTCCTATTCTTTTTCTCATTTATATAAACAACATATTAAAAGTAACTAACTAAGATTTTAAAAACTCACACACACAAACACAAAGAGTAAAATAAGACAACAAATCAGATAGCAGTAAACCGGGCCTTCCAGCCAATCGATCCCGGGAAGGACGGCGGTATGTCTGGTCGCATACCGTCGTAAAGACTAGTTGGAGCGGAGAGCCCAGCCATCCATCTGGGAGAAGCCCGATGGAGCAACGCGCTCAGATTCCGGTTGCTTTCATTTGAAGATCCCGGAGTACTCTTTGTAACGTCGAGGACGGCCACCGTGGGGGTTTTAGTGCGGTAAAAATATACCCACATAACCCTGCGTCGCTCCCACGGCGTTTGGTACCTTTCGAAGGCTTCCCTCTCGAGAAAATAATGGGCTCCCCTAAATGGCGCCACTCCAACCGGTCCTGTGCCTTCTGAATCCAACGGTTTCCCGCTATCTTCTTTAGGTCATCGGTCCACCTGGTGGGAGGGAGCAACCTGTGCTCCTTTTGCCTAAACGCGGTCGCTACTCGAGGACCTTTCTTCCATCGGTTATCGGTCCTTCGAGCGATGTGGCCGGCCCATTACCACTTCAGATAGCCAACTAGTATAAACATCGAGGTCTAACATCTGTCTCATCAACTCTTACAAAATAATTACTAAATGTCAGGGATTGACAATTAAAATTAAATTGAATTATAAAATTAGGTCAGATTTGAAATAAACAATTGAATAAATTTAAACGATATACAATACAATACAAATTATATAATACAAATATTATTATTACAATTATCTAAACGATAACCACAGCTAATTTATGTTAGACCTCGAAGTTTATACTATAATATTTTAACATTTATTAAGAGTTGATATTATAATATAAAATTATTTAATCCCTTCCTCTCCACTTCCGAAGCCCTCGTTCTTCAGACTCTTCTTCGTGGCTTGGGTGTGCACCAAGGAGAGAGTATTCTCTAGAGTTTTAAGATCTGCGCATCGGTGTACCCCTTCAGTTGTCTTCCTTGTACGTGGCGCAGACGAGTATATGCCGCTGTAGACCTCGCTAAGGGCATACGCTCTCCAATGGGTTCCTGTGTGTGCACAGTAGTTCTCCGCTTATTTCGACCACTTTGCTTGGACGGCGTTAAGCAACTCAAAGAGGTTGTTCCACTCGATGTGCGGGAGTTGGCTGATGTCTCCGATCAGCATCACTTCGACCGCACTTGTCAGTCTTGCTGCCATCACAATGGACCCGAAATGGTTCGTAAGTGCTTCGTCGACTATAAGTCTTCTACAGCTCGCTTTCGTTGGAGTACTTATGAATCCGGAGGGAAGAAGCCGTGCTCACTGGACAAGCTATTCGCCATCGCTAGGATCTTGTCGTCTATCAGGGGTCATCTAGTTAAACATAAGCCTAACTAACAACACTTACCTCACTTTTACTTTTATAATTCATACAAACTGAGGACACTCTCTTGATTTCGTCCAAACTTTCCAATCCATGTTTAAAGATTAATAAAATCTATTAATGTAAATGACAAAAATATTTACGAAATAAACGGATCCCTGCAATCAAAATAAAAAAGTTGAATAAATGATTAAGAGATAATAGATTTCGATAAATCTAAATTATGATATACTACAATCTCGTCTGATAGTTTTAATCCTGATAACACATTGTTCTTTGGTATAAAAGAGCTGGAAAATATCACTAAAGCATCCGACGAAGAAACCTTCCACGATGAGAACCTTCCTAGTTGTCCTCGCTCTGGCGGTAGCAGCGTTAGCTGCGCCCGAATATGAGCCCATCTTCTACGACTACCACGAAGAGATCGGGATGCCAGAAGCCGCCCGCATCAAGGCAGCTGAGGAGAGCATGGACTTCGACGGATCCAGAATCGTAGGAGGCTCTAACTCAAACGTTGGACAGTTTCCTCACTTTGTAAGTAGTTTAAAATATATATCAAATAAAAGTAGCAATGATCATCTGGTGGACCTAATGGTCAGCAACCACTGCTATCCACGGACATCTGTAATCATAACTAAGATGCTCCCTTTACAATTTAAGAAGGTAATGAGCAGGCAGGCATTGAAAGAAAAAGTCACAGGTTATTACCTCAAACAACATTTCCGGAACTAATTGTAATGATTATTATTATTCTACTTGTTGTTTATATTTGTATTGTGTTCATTATATTTATATAGTGTTTATTTATTATTATTATTTTAACTTTAATACTTTATTAGTATACATGCATATTTAATATCTATTTTTGTTTTTTTTTCCTTTTCTATTCTAATATTTAATTTAAAATACCGCCTTCGATGATATCTGCTTTTTCTAAAGGTCGACTGGGAGAGAATGCCTATGGCATTAAGTCCGCCTTTGTACCACTTTATATATAAGTATAAATAAAAAAATAAATAAATAAAAATAAGATTAGAACGTAAAGTCGGCTACAGACTCATTGCTGCTCCTGAGGACTACATTTGCAACGCTTCGAGTATGTACGTCTCACACACCAATCCATATATCACATACATAACACTGAATATATCTGTGGAATCGACCACCCCTTCACCAGGTATTCCACTGAGGTGAAGAAGCTGCGAAAAAACTCCATCTTCACGCAAAATAAAAAAATCTAAATTTACGATGTTGATGTCACACAACAATAGAGTGAACAATGTTATTTAAACTTTCTTTTCGCCAAATTATGACGAACACCTTTTAATTGACAATGCTTCCATCCAGGCCGGTCTGCTGATCACCATGACCACTGGCGGCCAATCAGTCTGCGGCTCCTCGCTGGTGTCAAACACCCGCGCGGTCACCGCTGCCCACTGCTGGAGGCACCGCAACAACCAGGCTCGCCAGTTCACCTTGGTGCTCGCTTCCAACCGTCTCTTCTCCGGCGGTACCCGCGTGAACACCAACCGCGTGGAGATGCACTCAGGCTACAACCACAACAACCTCAACAACGACGTCGCTATAATCACCATCAACCACGTCGGTTACACCAGTAAGTTCTGAGATTAAGTTACCTAGTGAAAATAGGTGCTTGTGTGGTTTTAGGAAACCAATGCAGGTTTTTCAAGGTGGTAGAACCAGTGTAGTTCCACCAGGGAAGTACCACCGCCACACCTATTTCTAGCGTGATGCATTTCTTGCGTTTCGATGGAAGGGTGTGGTTGTCGGCACACTTTCACATTACGCGACCATCGTAGTCCTCGGGAGTAGCAACGCATCTATGATTGACTTCAGATGGAACTCATGTTCTGTATGAAGTTGATTACAGATGTCCATGGGCGGCAGTGACCACTTACCATCAGATGGACTGCATGCTCGTTTGCTACTTCAGTCAAATAAAAAAAAATAATAATAATAAGACAAGACCTCCCCATACAGGATCCGATCTTATTTTTTTAAATTTATAATGTATTTTCCATTATTCCTTTGAAATATGTTTAGTAACCTTGTTATTTATCTTATTTAAATCTATTTGTTAGACCTATTTTCCTGTACTTTGTTACGAGAAGAACTAGTGTAAGTAGATTTATCACTTGTGTTCTATAACAGCAAATGTGTTTGCGAGATACTTACCATTTAATTATGTTCCAGACGCCATCAGAAACATTGGTCTGGCCAGCGGCTCCAACCAGTTCGTTGGCGCCAACGCTGTCGCCGTCGGCTTCGGTCGCCAGGCTGACGGTAAGCACACATCCATTGAGACTTTAAGAAGGTAGAACGATATTTCAAACGAGTATATTACTTCAACCATACAGAATTTATCACCAGCTTAAGACAGTTCTTTCTCATCTACTGAGTGTGGTTGCGGGCTCATTTCACATGACGCGACCGTCGTAGTCCTTGGTGGCAACTCTTCTTTCTTTAAATTTCAAGGAACTCCTAGTTTACATCTAGTTACCTGGACGACTATACGGGAGTGACCATTTACCATGAAGAGGATTGTGTGCTGATTTGCTCCTTTCGATATCTAAGACAAACTTCTTTTGGGCAGAGCATCTAATCTTCTGGTATACCTGTAAATCTATTTGAAAAAAAATAAAAATAGGCATAGTAGAAGAAGAAAAATAAATTGCTTGACCTTGACACGTCGGGACCTCGCTTAACGGAGCCTTTGAAGTCGTGCCCTACTTCGCCATTCTAAAAAACAATAACTTTTCTTTTAAACTAAATTTTTCTTCAAAATCTATAAAAAGTCAAAGGGTTTATAATAAGTATCAATAGTTTTATATAATAGGTTTGCCACAGTGGTACGCCCAAGGCTCATTTTGATAGAAGACCTTCATTCTTCCGTCATTATAAAAATAATATTTTCTTTCCAGGTTCTGCTGGCAACATCAGCAACAACCAGGCTCTGAGACACGTGACCCTCCAGGTCATCACCAACGATGTGTGCCGCAGGTCCTATGGTAACAGCGTCGTTGCCTCCACTCTCTGCACCAGCGGCGCTAACGGCAGAAGCACCTGCGGAGGTGACTCCGGTGGCCCTCTCCACATTGGATCTAATCTTGTATGCTTTAACATTTTAATCTTTTTCTCCATACTTTTTATTAATAGGACTACTGTTCGCAACGACATGAATCCATCACTAAATATTCTTACCCGGTGTTATATAATCATAATGAATGCTTCTTCCAGATCGGTATCACCTCCTTCGGCTCGACTCAAGGCTGCACCCGTGGTCACCCCGCCGGTTTCGCCAGGGTCACCTCCTTCAACTCCTGGTTCCGTGCACGCATGTAAACCACCAATCGACTGACCTCGCTTACGATTCTGGACGTTTGAAATATAATAAATTTATGCAATTATACCATTTGTATTTCTTACGATATTAATTTCGTTCCCTTTTAAAGAACTCTCAGTTGTTCACTTTTAAGTTTATTCACGATTTTTTCTTTACCGTAAAGTAGTGATGAATAATTTCTAAGCACATAATTATAGAAAATTTGCAAGTTGGTTAAAAACCAGATTATAAGGGCAAGTTTTAAGTAATAGACTATTACTACTCGTAAGTGCTGGGTCAAATCCGAGATGAGGTCAATATGAATTATATTATCTTCACAACTATCTCTGTCGTGAATGCGAAATATTATTCGATGTTATTATAAGCAAAACATGTTATTTATTTATTTATTTATTTATTATTAGAATTACTTTTCTCTTATTTAAATTGGTGACGATGTCAAGTTGTCATGGCACTGGCTGCTGAGTAAAAAAATGATGGGATTTTTCTTTTTTTATATTTGTACTTAACGATAAGGCAGACGGGCCACCTGATGGAAAGTGGTTACCGTCACCTATGGACATTTCGAACACCAGAGGAGTCGCCAATGCATCGCCGGCTTTGAAGGAGAGCTATTTTTGCACCTTTCTTGAAGAGCCCCATGTCATAGCGCTCCGGGAATACGTCAGGAGGAAGCTCATTCCACATCTTGCACGTGCGTGGTAGGAAAGACCGTGCATACCGAACCGTGGAGGGCCGCCACGGGTCCAGTTGATGCGGATGGAACTTCATCCTTCGGCGAGTAGTGAGATGGAGGAGGGGTGACGTAGGCACCAGGTCAGAAAGTTCCTCGGAACACTCACCATTGTAAAGCCGGTAGAACACGCAAAGGGAACCTATGTCCCTCCGCAAGCTTAAGGGTTCCAACCTGTCGGAGATTCTCGGGTCGTTAATTCGGACCGCTCGCTTCTGTACGGAGTCAAGTGGGTTAAGTTGGTACTGTGGCGCTCCTGCCCAGAGATGCGAGCAGTACTCCATGTGGAGCCTCACTTGTGCCTTATAAAGCATAGCGAGATGCCCCCAGTGAAGTGCTACCTGGCTCTGCTGAGAACGCCTAATTTCTTGGACGCCAACTTGGCTTTTCCCTCCAAATGACTCCGGTACTGCACATCACACGAGATGTCACACAAGATCCCTACGCTTTTATCAATGGTAAGCGGAATGCGGAATTCGCTGGAACTTTGGCGCTATGACAGAGTAAGCGAGCGGCATTCCACCAACGGCAGAGACAACCGCACCCGTCGGCGGCAGTCCTTGACGTGTCGGCGACAGCATTTCACGCGTCGACGGCAGCCGATATGTCAACATCAAAGCTGTGTAGCCACTCTTAGTACAGGAGTCAGTCGTAAGAGGCGACTAAAAGGGGCTTCCGGGGTTGCAGACGGCTAGAGTGGGAGCTCGAACCGTTCGGTCAGGTAATCCCGGGAAGGACGGCGGTATGTGTGGTCGCATACCGTCGTAAAGACTAGACGGAACGGTGGGCCCAGCCGCCCATCTGGGAGGAGCCCGATGGGGCAGCGCACTCGGAGGATTCCGGTTGAAGTCGTTTCGAGATCCCGGAGTCCTCCTTTTCAGCGCCGAGGAGGGACACCGGGGGGGGGGGGTTTAGTGCGGTAAAAATCCCACATAACCCTGCGTCGCTCCCACGGCGTCGGGTACCTTAGGAGTCAGTTGGATAATGCATTCCAAAGCAGAAGCAGTGTTATTAATTTTACAACTTCCTTACATACAGCTGATGCTCTGTTTTTATTGTTGTTACTTTACTCTTGTAGTTTATAATTCCAAACAAGCCTTTACTGCTAAAATTTGCATTTCAACATCAATATTGTCGCTGGAGCTCATTATATTAAACCATTGGTTAGTGCGGTATTAATCCCACATAACCCTGTTTCGCTCCCACGTCTTCGGGTACCTTTTAAAGGTTTCCCCTTCGAGAACAAAAAAAAAATGTGTGCGTGTACGAGCGTACACTCGTAAGAAGTGAAACTTCTTTATGACGTTAATTTTCAAAAAATAATTTACTATATGCAACTTTACAGAAATTGGTTAAATAAAGTTAAATTAGATAAAGTTTAATAAAAAGCTTTTATTAAACTTTATCTAATAATCTAATCTATAATAATCTATCTAATATCACGCGTGGTAGGGATAAGAAAAAGATGGCGCGTAACGTAACGTAACGTAAAAATGTTACACTAAATTTTACGGTTAAAACATTTATTTTCTCAAAAGATTTACAAAAATCACTCACAGAGAAAATTACAACTACAAAATAACATAAAAAATCATGGGTCAACTGACGTAGGTGATGAAGAGGGTAGGTGTGATAACACTAGGTTGATAAGTAAGTTGGATTTTTAAAAGCAAATCTAGGGAGTTGTTTACTTAGGCCTATGGCTTGGTGAATATTAACGTGGAATGTTTTTACTTTGTATACGCCAGTTTATAGGTATGTAAAGAAATATGAAAAACAGTACAATAAATATGTGTGAATGCTTGTAAAGTTATATCTATTTATGGAAAATTTAGGGAAAATTTAAGTGTCTGAAAAACTCCTCAAAATCTGGTCTTTTAGTATTCTTTTAAACGTAGGAAGTGTTTTAGCGTCTTTTATATCTTTAGGCAATTTGTTGTATAGTTGAGCTCCTTCATATAGAATATTACTTTTTCCATATTGTTTAGTCCTAGGATTTATAAGTCGTATATTATTAGCTTGTCTAGTCATTCTCTTGTGATGCTCAATTCTTTTTGTAAACGTAATTTGTGAATGTATATCTTTACTAAGTATTTTTCTGATAAGTATACAGGTTTTATATTTATATGTTTGAGCAACGTTCATTATTTGCGTTTCCTGGTAAATTTTGTTCGTGGGGGTTAAAAAATCATATTGGAATAGTGTTTTTATGAGTTTATTCTGTGATACTTGTAATTTTTGTAAGTTACTTTTTGCTGCTGATGCCCATATTTCAATTAAATAATCTATGTGAGGCTTAACAAGACAGTTATATATAGTAAATCGAACATTCTTTGGGAGACATCTCACTATGCCTCGTAGCGCACCTGTCAGCGACGTTAATTTTGTATTTATTTTTTGAATATGAGTTTTCCAAGAGAGTTGATTATCCAAGAGTAGCCCAAGATATTTTTCTTGGATTGCGCTACTAAGTGTTTCTCCATTAATTGATAACGGAATAAAATTATCAATTTTTTTGTTTTTAGCGGCAAAGATTATATAGTTTGTTTTCGCAGTATTTATTGTTAATAGATTTGACTGTAGCCATGTGTGTAAAATATCTAAATCGTGTTGTGCCTGATTTACAACCACATCGATGGAATGACCATAGTAGAACAGACTTGTATCGTCAGCATATAAAGTAATTTCTCCTCTCAAACCAATTTCATGTATATTGTTAATATATATCAAAAAAAGCAATGGACCTAGAATTGAGCCTTGGGGTACACCGCAAGTTATCAACTGAGGCTTACTTTGATAATTGTCAATTTTAACAACTTGATACCTATTAGTTAGGTACGATTTCATAATGTCATAAGCTGAAAAGAAATTTAAAAACAAATCCGATAAAGAAGTTTCACTTCAAAAAAGGGAGGTTAGACGCCACCAGGGCCATTCAGTACCCGATATTCTCTGTGACGAGAGCATCCGCATCTAAGGATAGGATGATATCAGGCAACCAAGTTGAACCCTGTATCGCATCAGCTCAGTATCAGTGTATCAAATAATGTTTAGTACCTGGATGAACGAGCTTTGCTCGGTGTTTTTGCTTACTACGAGTACATCATGTTTTTTTTGGAATTATATTTTTATAACTATGCAAATTTCTTGCTGATGATCATATGAATAACATATTTTAATCTTACCGACAAAATAATAATAATAAAACAAATATACCAAAAAACAACTAAAAAGAAAAAAGAATAAAAAATAAAACTAACAAAATAGAACTCGAAAAAAGAGAAAAAATAAAAAAAATCGACCGAGATTTGAACCCCGATTTCCTGCGTTTTAAAGTGTCCGATTTTCCAACCGAGCTATCCTAACTTCGTAAATAGTGACGAAATTTCTCTTCGTATACCAATAATTTTGTAGGAGATCTTTATGCAATGAAAACATGGATAGAACGACATTTTCTGTAAATGAAACCGTGCTAGATCGATTTATCGCCCCCTAAGCCGCCTAAGTACAAAATTTCTAGAAAATCGTTGGGGCCGTTTCCAAGAGCGTTGATATATCTTCATATATATATATATATACAAGAATTGCTCGTTTAAAGATATTAGATTAGATGTGTATATAACTGGCTTAGTGACAACCTCAAAATAGGTTTTTAATGAAATGATTGTAAAGTAGAATAGATTTTACTGTAAAAAAAAGTTTAACCACCAATACAAACATAATGGCGGATTAAGTTCATATTTTTATATATTTTTCAAAATCGGTATTAAATAAAAGGTATTCACTAAAATAAAAAAATTATTAGACATTAGATTTGTTATGAGTCGTCCCTGTAGTTCCGGGATCAGAATAGGGCGACGGCATCCCCTGCCCATCGTAAGAGGCGACTAAAAGGGGTTTCCGGGGTTGCGGGCGGCTAGAGTGGGAGCTCGAACCGTTCGGTCAGGCGATCCCGGGAAGGACGGCCGTATATGTGGTCGCATACCGTCGTAAAGACTAGACGGAGCGGTGGGCCCAGCCGCCCATTTGGGAGGAGCCCGATGGGGCAACGTGCTCAGAGGATTCCGGTTGCGGTCGGTCCGAGTTCCCGGAGTCCTCTTTATAGCGCTGAGGACGGCCACCGGGGGGTTTTAGTTTGGTAAAAATCCCACATAACCCTACGTCGCTCCCACGGCGTCGGGTACCTTTTGAAGGTTTCCCTCTCAAGAACAAAAAAAAAGAAAAGATTTGATAAGAGTATTGAATATGAAATCGCATAGATTAGACAAACTAAACTAACATAAAATCTTTGGGCATTTAATCGATACAAAGATTCAGTTCAAACCAAAAAATTTGCCAAGAATCAAATCTCATAATAAAGAGGCACTAAATAAGCTTGATAGAATGAAAAATACTAACTTACAAAAAATCATGACATTAAAGGGAACGAAATTGATAAAGTAAGAGACACAAATGGTATAATTGGAAGAATTTATTTTATTTCAAACGTCCAAACATCATAAGCTAGATCAGTCGATTGGTGGTTTACATGCGTGCACGGAACCAGGAGTTGAAGGAGGTGACCCTGGCGAAACCGGCGGGGTGACCACGGGTGCAGCCTTGAGTGGAGCCGAAGGAGGTGATACCGATCTGGAAGAAGCATTCATTATGATTATATGACACCGGGTAAGAATATTCAGTGGTGGATTCATACCGTTGCTAACAGTAGTCATACGGACTTGTAATTAAAACATATGGAAAAAAGGTGATAGAACCAATGTAGTTCGACCGGGGAGGTACCACTGCCACACCTGTTTCTAACGTGAAGTATTGCGTTTCAATGGAAGGGTGTGGTTGCTAGCACACTTTTATATGAGGCGATCACCCTAGTCCTCGGGAGTAGCAACGCATCTGTGATTGACTTCAGATAAAACCTATGTTCTATATGAAGTTGCTTACAAATGTTCATGGGCGGCAGTGACCACTTACCATCAGGTGGATTGCATTCGTTTGCTACTTCATTATAATAAAAAAAATTAGACAGAGATTAAAATGTTTAAACTTACGAGATTAGATCCAATGTGGAGAGGGCCACCGGAGTCACCTCCGCAGGTGCTTCTGCCGCCAGCGCCGCTGGTGCAGAGGGTGGAGGCAACGACGGTGTTACCGAAGGTCCTGCGGCACACGTCGTTGGTGATGACCTGGAGGGTCACGTGTCTGAGAGCCTGGTTGTTGCCAATGTTGCCAGCAGAACCTGGGAAGAAAATATTATTTTTATAATGAAGGTCAAATCAAAATGAGACGCTTAGGCATACTACTGCAGCAAACTTTTTATATATAAACTATTTTACTTATTATAAACTCTATGACTTTTTACCGATTTAGAGGAATAATTTTGTTTAAAAGAAGATTTATTGGTTTTTAGGATGATGGAGTGAGGGAGCGACGGAGCCTTCGAGGTCGTGCTCTACTCTCGACGAGTCAAGGTCAAGCAATTTATTCAACTTGGGTAACTTACTATACCTGACGAAAAAAGTTTTACTTTTAAAGAGACTTATAAAATATAAAAAAAAATCTAAGATGTCCAAAGGAGCAAATCAGTACATAATCGTCTTCATGGTAAATGACCACTCACGTATAGACGTCTTGACAACTCCATGTAACCTAAGAGTTCTTTAAAAGTCAAACATATAAGAAATTGCCAGCGAGTGAGCCATGAAGTGAGCCGGAAACCACATCCAGTAGAAAAGAGAACTGCTTCACGTTAGAAGTACATGCGGTGCTGGTACCTTTTCTTTTTTTTATACTTTAACCTAACGATAAGGCAGACGGGCTACCTGATGGAAAGTAGTCACCGTCGCCTGTGGACATTCGCAACACCAGAGGAGTCGCAAATGCATCGCCGGTTTTGTAGGAGAGCTCTTTTCGCACCTTTCTTGAAGAACCCTATGTCATAGCTCTCCGGGAATACCGGGGAAAGGAGGAAGCTCATTCCACAACTCGCACGTCCGTGGCAAAAACTAGCGTGCAAACCGAACCGTGGAGGACGGGTCCAGTTGGACCTAAACATACTCGTTCAAAACATACTTGTTCTACCTTAACAAAGTGCTGAATGGATGTATGCCTACCGTCAGCCTGGCGACCGAAGCCGACGGCGACAGCGTTGTTGCCAGCGAACTGGTTGGAGCCACTGGCCAGACCAATGTTTCTGATTGCGTCTGGAACATAATTGAATGTTAAACATCTCGCAAATACATTTTCTGTTATAGAACACAAGTGATAAGATTTCATATACTAGTTCTTCTCGTAAACAAATCGGAAGGAAAATAGGTCTAACAAATAGATTTATAAAACAATGTTACTAAAAATATTTCAAATTAATAAAATTAATTTTATAAAGAAAGAATGTATTACTTCCTGTATTTGTGTTCGAAGACTTTGTGATAATTATGTTAAGCGAATTTACCACAAGACTTGTTATTCTGCACGAGACCCATACTCGCCCATATACCATCTTTGAAGATATTGATGTCGAGTAAAACGAATACGGACATAGCTGAGTGAAATAGACATTCATAGATATATGTCTTATCTACTATCATCATTTCCTATTTTACGTCTTAAGTTAAGATTACTTTTAAAATCCTATATCAAATACTTTTCGAATAATTTCCAAATTATTGATTATTGAAATTCCCATTAATTGATTAAAATTTCCAATATTAAAAAAGTTTCAATTGCACTATGGTTTCCTAAAGCCATACAAGCACTTATTTTAACTAGGTAACGTAATTTCAAAACTTACTGGTGTAACCGACGTGGTTGATGGTGATCATAGCGACGTCGTTGTTCAGGTTGTTGTGGTTGTAGCCTGAGTGCATCTCCACGCGGTTGGTGTTCACGCGGGTACCGCCAGAGAAGAGACGGTTGGAAGCGAGCACGAGGGTGAACTGGCGAGCCTGGTTGTTGCGGTGCCTCCAGCAGTGGGCAGCGGTGACCGCGCGGGTGTTTGACACCAGCGAGGAGCCACAGACTGATTGGCCGCCAGTGGTCATGGTGATCAACAGACCGGCCTGGATGGAAACATTGTCAATTAAAAACCGTTGGTAAACTATTGGTTATAATTCGGTGATAAGAAAGTTTAAATAACATTAAATAATTCTGTATAAGCTACATGCTTAATGCATACATTTGTAGACATTAACATCGTAAATCGCACTTTTAAAGATCCGCGAAGATGGAGTTTTTTTGCAACTTCTTCACCTCAGTGGAACACCTCGTGAAGTGATGATAAACTCCACAGATATATTCAGCATTGTGGTTTGCTGTGTATGAGACGTACATACTTGAAGCGTTTCAACAAAGCCCTCATAAGCAGCAATGAATCTTTTTTTTTTTTGTTTTTTTTTTTATATTTGGCTGAAGTAGCAAATGAGCATGCAGTCCGCCTGATGGTAAGTGGTCACTGCCGCCCATGGACATCTGTAATCAACTTCATACAGAACATGAGTTCCATCTGAAGTCAATCACAGATGCGTTGCTGCTCCCGAGGACTATGATGGTCGCCTCATGTGAAAGTGTGCCGGCAACCACAAGAATCTGAGGCCGACCTGACGTTCTTAACTTATTTGGTGCATCTGTAAACAAGATGTCCGTGGATAGCAGTGGCTGCTGACCATCAGGTGCACTAGTTGCTCATTGCTACTTTTATTTTATATGTATACAAAACTACTTACAAAGTGAGGAAACTGTCCAACGTTGGAGTTAGAGCCTCCCACGATTCTGGATCCGTCGAAGTCCATGCTCTCCTCAGCAGCCTTGATGCGGGCGGCTTCGGGCATCCCGATCTCCTCGTGGTAGTCGTAGAAGATGGGCTCATATTGGGGCGCAGCTAACGCTGCTGCCGCCAGAGCGAGGACAACTAGGAAGGTTCTCATCGTGGAAGGCTTCTTCGTCGAATGCTTCAGTGGCCTTTCTCAGCTCTTATATACCAGAGAATAATGTATTATCAGGATTAAAGCTACCGGACGAGATTGTAGTATATCATAATTTTGATTTATCGAAACGTATTATCTCTTAATTGTTTATTCAACTCATTTATTTCGCTGACAGGGATCAATGGATTCCGTAAATATTTTGTTATTTTCAGGATTCCATTTAACCAATCTTCACATATGGAACTCCGAGTGGAAAGTTTCGGCAAATAAAGTTAAATACTATATATTACTGTTGATACCAAAGACTTTCTGTAAATTAAAAATTGAATATTTCGTGCAGGAAAATGTTAATATGTTTAGTCTCATTAATAACCGTGCATCTTAAGAAACTTAATTGAGGAAGTTATTAACTATATGGATACTCAAAGTTCGTTCGAATTTTCATGACAATCGAATAAGCAAAAGCTGAATATTATTCTAAGTGGTTATAAAATTTGAAAATTATTCTCGATTTTGCTTACGTATATGTGATAATGATATTAAGCAAAGATACAAGATGAAAATATTGACCTTCAATTCCTCGGCCCTGATGAAACAAAAGGATTGTCATACCATGGCATAGGGTATATGGCATATGGCATGAGGCGACCATCATAGTCCTCGAGAGTAGCAACTAATCGGTGATTAACGCATTTGTGATTGAATTCAGATGGAACCCATGTTCTGTATGAAGTTGAATACAGATGGCAGTGACCACTTACCATCAGGTGGATTGCATGCTCGTTTGCGACTTCAGTCAGATAAAAAAAAGGGTGGGATCGATTGAGTATTTGAAACTGAAAAGAGAACGTATGAACATTTAAGCGAGTAGAGCCTGGCAGCGCCAATTCTAAGTGTTGTAAGTTAGCTGTCAACCCATTACTGGCCCACTGCTGTACACGGATATTCACTCAGAATCAGAGAGTTTAAGGCTATAGTCGACCGCGATGACCAAGTGCAAATCTGGGAGCACGGGAGTGCCCTCGCCAAGTCGAGCAAAAAAGCGGCACGGCCGTACCATACTTTTCTCGAAGCAATTCAGGCCATTTTCAACCCCCTATAACTTCGTTCTGGATAAAAGTACCGAGTCAACCTTTTTATTAAAAACGTTAAAGATTTTTAATATTGATATGGTCACTATAAGATGTTGTTAGGTTGGAACATTAGAACATTACGTAACAACTTAAGACAGAAAGTTCCCTCAAACAGGGACTGAATAAATTAATAATCGACTTGGTATTACATGGATCTCGTAACTTTTTTCGGTAAAAAAACTGACTTGCGAGACTTGGATTTTTTCGAGTATTGATTTTTATTGCGTTGGTAAATTTTATTGCAATAAATGTACGGAATCCACGGACATAAATCAAATAAAATTGTATCAAAAACGTTAAATATATCATGAATGATTTTGATGCGAATTATCCAATTTTAATCAATGCGTACATTAGATAAATTGAAGAGATACTATGTAATTAGCGAGATAATATTTTATTTCATAAATAGATAAAAGTAATACCTAAACATGAGCCATCAAACTCGAAAGAGATAAACCTTTAATTCAATAGTGAAATAAAATATAAAATTTAAATTATTAAAAAATTCCGACTACGCGAAAATTAACTAATTATACAAATAAAATTGAAAATAAAGAAACAAGTCACGTAATAGTAGTCAATATAATAACAATAGAAGACATAAAAAATACCATAACACTTATGTTTTTCCAAAATGAAAAAAAAAATTGGACTCAAGTTCAATTGTCTAAACAGACGCAAAGAGTTTACTTGAAAAAAAAAATGATACCATATAAAAGGGTAAATTAACCAAATAATGAAAAAAAATCACAATAACAATATTAATAATTGATATTTATTACAAAACAGCAATAATAGTACGTCGACGATGATAGAAATAAACAAGGACAACAACATATAGGTATAGTCGCTTTGCAGCATGCCATATGTACGTCTTAATACACTCACAACCAAATTAGAAAGTTGCGCACCAAATGAGTGCACCAAAAACGTGACGAGGTCATTCATCAGTAGATTTCACTCCTCATATTTTTCTCATGCCGGGCTCATATATGAAAATTGATTCTTAAGAAGTAAACTCCAATAAAGAAACAAATTTGTATTATACAATGAAAATAATAATAAATCTGAAGAACTTAGTAAAACTTTAATCAAATATGCTTACAATACTTTGTCACCTTGAAAGAACACAGATGATAAATAAAATAACGCCATTTTAACGCAAAGAACATCATTACCAACATTGAACATGAACGTGGGAGAGAAGAAGACTCCGGGACCTCCAAAGGACTGCAGCCGGAATCCTCTGAGCGCGTTGCCCCATCGGGCTCGTCTCAGATGGGTGGCTGAGCCCACCGCTCCGTCTAATCTTTACGACGATATGTGACCACACATACCGCCGTCCTTCCTGGGATCACCTGGCTGGACGGTTCAAGCTTTTTCTCTAGCCGCCCGCACCCTCGGAACCCCTTTTAGTCGCCTCTTACGACAGGTAGGCGATACCGTAGCCCTATTCAGATCCCGGAACTACAGAGACGAACTATGAACATAATAGTGATGAGTATGAAATTTGTATAAAAAACAAATCTAGAAAAAAATGGCTTAATGTCACATTTGGCTTCAGCCAGACGACCATTTGAAATTTTATCAATTTTATCAATCAATACTATCAGAGATTTCGGAGGATCACGGTCCACAAAGAAATATCTTCATGCACTAGTCGATCATTTTACTAGACATACTCATAATTTTACTAAACTTGTAAAAAATGTAATACAAAGTGACAATATTGATATGATATTAACGGATCAATATTTTGGTTTAAATTCTAAAGGACTTAAAGATTTTCTGACGAAAAACAACATAAGAATGGTTTTTACTGCTGTAAGTACACCGTTTTCAAACGAAATCAATGAAAGGGTTACTCAAACTTTAGTCAATAAAATAAGACGTAGAATTAAGGAAAGTGAAAACAAAATAGCAAGCACTACAATTGAATATAAACGTGTGGATAAATACATTGAAACTGATGAATGATACAGTAACAAAAATCGCTAAAATATTCCTTTCGTAAGGCGAAAATGTGAATATTTTGCCAATTCAACTAAAAAATAGATAAATAAAAGAAGATCTAAATAGACATAGAAAATTAGCATTCAAAATTCAATTTAATATTATATATTTTTTTTATATTTGTACCTAACGATAAGGCAGACGGGCCACCTGATGGAAAGTGGTTACTGTCGCCTTTGGACATTTGCAACACCAGAGGATTCGCCAATTCATCGCCGGCCTTGAAGGAGAGCTTTTTTGCACCTTTCTTGAATAGCCCCATGTCATACAGCTCCGGGAATACCTCATAATAATAATTATGAAATAACCAAAATAACCAAAGGTTAACTTTTGAAGAGTTTGACACTATTCTAGCTCAGATAGAAGCGATGTTGAACTCGCGTCCATTAATCCCTCTCAGTTCTGACGCAAATGATCTCGCTGCTTTGACACCGGGACATTACCTTACATTAGAACCTTTGTCGATGCTTCCAGAGGAGAATCTAGTCGAACAGAATATATCTATTACTCAGCGCTGGAAGCTAATTAGAAAGATGCATCAGGATTTCTGGAGACGGTGGTATTGTGAATACCTACATACACTACAGCAGAGGGCAAAATGGGAAAAAACTAATTCGGAAATTAAAGTAGGAACCTTGGTTTTGCTTATAAACGAGCAAGCAAGTCCACTGGAATGGAAGTTAGGTAGGATTACAACTCTACATCCAGGATCCGACGGAATTTGTAGAGTAATTAGTGTTAGGACAGTGTCTGGCGAGTACAAAAGGCCAGTCATTAAAGTATGTTCTCTACCTTTGTATAATTAGCTTGCGTCTTAACGCAACCTTTTCGTAGCCCACCTAAATACTACGTATTAACGAAACTTCGTTTTCGTAAATACGTAGTATTTAGGTGGGCGGTATGTTCAGTTTTGTCGTTAGTCATAAATTATTAATCTGTCGTTTGTAGCATAATCTATGGATGGACCATAGATTATGCTACAAACGACAGATTAATACAGTCCACAGTCTATACTTGTCTATGGTACACAGTTTTTGGAGTACTTTTTTTTTTCATTTCGGAGAATTCGAAGTGTTCGAATCTCATTGTGTCGTTTTCGTTGGCGTTAGGCAAACATCGTGGTTTCCGGATTCATCGGGCGTGCACGCGCAACATTGTCGTTATCGATAATAGTCCGGGATAGTAGCCACTAATTGTAAAATTCCTTCTTTCCGCGTAATAACTAAATTCGTGTGCAACGTGCTGTAAGATCGGCGCAACGTGTCGGCTGTGAATGGTAGAGGGTAGACCACTGCGAGATAAGTCTAGCTAGATCGAGCTAAGGGTGAGTCGAAGGTGCCCTATACCCTATACATGAGGCTACGCCCATCAGCAGCAGGTGAGTGAGTTAGATACTATAGCACGTAGCAATTTTATCGTCGCGACCTCAAAATCCTTCAAATGGTATTTTCAAGGCTAATTATAACAAGAAAATTTTTGAACTACGTAGAAAAGAATATAAATTTAAAGTGGGAGACTATGTGGAAAATGAATCGACTAAATTGAAAGAAAACAGATTAATTAAGAATTGGACCTTCCAAAATTGTGAGAAAGATTTCAAAATCGATCTATGTATGTTGACACTGGCCACAGGAAAGCGGAATCAAATTTTTACCACATAACTAACCATCACCAGTGATATTTGATAAATAATTAGAGCAGTATTGGCCTAACGGTTGAAATTTGTCCTCTCGATCGGGAGGTCCGAGGTTCAAACCCAGACGCACCACAGACTTTTTCTAAAATTATGTGCGTATTAGAAATTAATTATCAGTGCTTTTCGGCCAAGGAAAACTTCGTGAGGAAACCTACAAATCCGAGAGCTGTTTAAAAAAAAAGTTCTCGGAGGTGTACGAAGTCCACCAATCCGCCCTTGGCCAGCACGGTGAGCTATGGCCTATTACTCTCTCATTCTGAGAGAAGACCCGTGCCCAGTAGTGGAACAATAATCGGTTGATGACAATTTGGTAAATAAACAATTACGTGTGTTGTCACATATAATTGTTTCTCTTTGGGAAGTCTCATGTTTGATATAAAGAAAAATACTGTACTGGTGGACTATTTTCCTAGTATTCTCAATTTTTCATCTATCTAATATCTTTAAACGAGCAATTCTTGTATATATATGTAAATGTATATCAACGATCTCGATATTCTTGAAATTTTGTACTTAGGGGGTTAAGGGGGCGATAAATCGATCTAGCAAGGTTCCATTTTCACAAAATGACGTTTTATCCGTGTTTTCATTTCATAAAAACCTCCTACAAAATTATTAGAATACGAAGAGAAATTTCAACACCATTTACGAGATTAGAATAGCTCGGTTGAGAAATCGGACACCTTAAGACACAGGAAGTCGGGGTTACAATCTCAATTATTTTTTTTATTTCTTCTCTTTTGGTTCTGTTTTGTTAGTTTTTTTTAAATTCTATTTTCTATTTTTTAGCTCTACATTTTTTTCTTTTTAGTTCTTTTTTGGTATTTTTGTTTTATTATTTTTAATATGTCGGTAAGATCAAAATATATTATTCATATGATCATAAATAAGAAATTTGCATAAAAAATATAATTCCAAAAAAATCATGACGTACTCGTACTAAACATAAACCCCGAGCAAAGCTCGGTCATCCAACCTGGAGCTAACTTTTGTTAACCTTGTAAAAACAAAATGGCAAAAAAATAAATAAATAAAAGATATACAAAAAAAAGACAAACCCACTGAGTTTCTTGCCGGATCTTCTCAGTTGAGGTGGTGTTAAAAAATATATATAAATGTAACTGACAATTTGTAAGCGCCCCCGAAGGCCTATGCAAAATAAAGACATTTCATTTGGATGACCGAGCTTTATATTATCCGTGGAGGTTAAAAATGTATATTGCAGATATCAGGCCACTTAGATGTCTATGATTTGTAGTTGACATAAGGTAATGTACTCGACGATGATAAATTAAGAAATGTTGAGAGAAAATAATTGTAACCTTCTAATCAAATTCTGTTCTCGACGATGATAACATAAGAAATGTTGAGAGAAAATAATTGTAACCTTCTAATCAAATTCTGTTTTAAGATAAGTTACTCCATCTGAAATAATGGTATTAAACGTTGTTTCTATTGTTTTCACAGAAAAACGCGATTTTGTCTTTATTTTATGTATATGGAATACAAGCACAAAAATAAATAATAGTTAAAAAAAACTAAAAACCACGCTTTTTATAGAAAACCGAACTAAAAAATAGAAAATAAATTTAAATGAATCTAAATTAAGAAAATAGTATTAAAAATTTCAATGAATATAAATTAATAATAGTGTGAATAAAAAAAAATATTTTATTTTAAAAAAAGCATTTAAATTTATTTTCTATTTTTTAGTTCGGTTTTCTATAAAAAGCGTGGTTTTTAGTTTTTTTTAACTATTATTTATTTTCTACTTATTAGTCAAATTAAAAAATGGAATAATGTTATCAAATTAGTGTATTGTCATCGGTCCCCAATAAATCTACAAAGTTTGAACGAAATTTGGCCGTTTAAAGTGGGTCAAAATCGCGCCCAAAGAAGTCGGTTACAAACATACAAACAAACATACAGGTGAAGCTAATAAAAAGCTAATAATAATCAAATCAAGTGCGTAAGACACCTTCAATTTAGCATAATTTATTGTTTATCCATATTTCACAATATTTATCATCAGAATAATCATTTGCATGAAGATTAAAATGTAATTAATGCGATAATTTCTTATCTATAAAAACGTATAATAAAAAATAGGCTTAGGTATAATAAGTGTCACGCTGTAGTCGGGGAGTAGAATACGGCTACGGTATCCCCTGCCTGTCGTAAGAAGCGACTAACAGGGGGCCTCTGGGGTTGCGGACGGCTAAAGTGGGAGCTCGAACCGTCCAACAAGCAACCCCGAGAAGGACGGCGGTATGTGTGGCTGCATCTCGCCGTAAGCAGCGGATGGGGAAGGGGGAAGGTACACGTCCCCCAAGAGATGAGCCCGTAACGGGCGCTACGCTTGGGGACACCGGTTCGTTCCGTTGGAGTTTCCAAGTCCCCTACTACAAGTGCTGAGGAAGGCCGCCGAGGAGGTTTTAGTAGGTAAAAATCCCACATAACCCGGAGTCTCTCCCAACGCTTCGATGTACCTTTGGTTTCCTCCCCGTAACAAAAAAAAAGGTATAATAAGTCTGATAGCCATGATGATCGTAGCAGCCTGACAGGCAATAGGTTCCAGGTGCTAGATCCAGTAAAACAGAAATCTGATGGTGATTTTAGATTTTTGGCGAGTCTAGGTCTTTGGGTATTCGCCTATATGTGTGTTCGTGATACCCATGACACAGGGGAAAATGTTAATGTGGGGTGTAAGTCCAAATCGTCTATCCCGTATTTCTCTAATCGCAGGTAAAACTATGATTTGAGCGAGGAGGTACCATGGCCACATCTGTTTCGATGGTAAGGTGTTGTTATCGGCACAATTCTATATGAGACGACTAACTTAGTTCTAGGGTGATGTAACGCTATCTATTATCTGTCTATGGTTACTTGGCTTAAAGAGATTACAATTTCGGTAGAATAATCACAGATGTCACTACTTGTATCAATTAACACAAAATTCAAACCAAAATTGATCAGCAAACAAAATAATGTTGTGAAACCAAAAATCCCAACTAACAAGAGCGTAGCCGAGGCAAGTTTTAGAAGGTTGAACCCCCCCCTCCCCCCCACCCTATAATGTTAAAATATGAACATTCATAATGTTGAAATATGAAGTATTAGGCTACATGAAGATATGTGGTTTTGATTTTAGTTTTTAAAGTACTCTCAGGTGTTCACTCTCTTGTTTCTTCAAGGCTTTTTCTACATCGTAAAGAAGCGATAAATAATTTCTATGCACATAATTGTAACAAATCGGTGGAATCCGGTAAAAATCAGTGGTGGCCTAGGACCTCCTGATCAATAGGCTATCACTACTCGTAAATAATGGGTCCAGCCCAAGATGGGGTCTAGATGGATATCATTTTCTTCGCAACTACCTCAAAATAGGTTTCTTATGAAATGATTGCAGTAGAATAGATTTGACTGTAAAAAATCTATAAAACCACCAAAACAAACAAAATGGCGGATTAAGTTCATACTTTTATACATTTTTCAATATTGGTATTAAATAAAAGGTATTAACTAATAAATGATATATTCACTAAAATATTAAGAAATATATATTAGATTTGATATAAGTATTGAATATGAAACCGAATAGATTAAACAAACTAAACTAATATAAACCTTTAGGCATCTAATCTAGACAAAGATTTAGTCAACTCAGAATTTCATCAGGAATCGAACCTAGAAGCACTGAACAAACTTAATGGAAAGCAAATACTTATAAAAAAATACTTAAATAAAATCAGCACATTAAAGGGAACAAAATTGATAGCATAAGAGACACAAATGGTATAATTGCAAGAATTTATTTCAATTCCAAAGTCCAAACATCATAAGCTAGATCAGTCGATTGGTGGTTTACATGCGTGCACGGAACCAGGCGTTGAAGGAGGTGACCCTGGCGAAACCGGCGGGGTGACCACGGGTGCAGCCTTGAGATGAGCCGAAGGAGGTGATACCGATCTGGAAGAAGCATTCATTATGATTATACCGGGTAAGAACATTCAGTGGTGGATTCACGCCGCTAAAAATAGTCGTATGGACATGTAATTTAAAAAATCTGGCGGATAAGATATAATTGCTGAAACTTACAAGAGTCGATCCAATGTGGAGAGGGCCACCGGAGTCACCACCGCAGGTGCTTCTGCCGCCAGCGCCGCTGGTGCAGAGGGTGGAAGCGACGACGTTGACAGGGAAGGACCTACGGCACACGTCGTTGGCGATGACCTGGAGGGTCACGTGTCTGAGAGCCTGGTTGTTGCTGATGTTGCCGGCAGAACCTAGAACATATTCTTGTTTTAATGCAGCTCTTCTAGCTTAGGCCATACCATAGTGGCAAACTTATCATATATAAAGTTATATTTACACTTATTGTAAAACCTTTGTTTTTTTAGGATTGGGACATTCTTTTTATCTTTTTTTATCTGATGGAAGAATCAAACGAGCATGCAGTCCACCTGATGTTAAGTGGACATCTGTAATCAACTACATACAGAACATAGGTTCCATCTGAAGTCAATCACAGATGCGTTGCCACTCCCGAGGACTATGATAGTCGCCTTATGTGAAAGTGTGCCGGCAACCACACCTTTCTATCGAAACGCAATAAATGCTTCACGCTGAAAATAGGTGTGGCTGTGGCACTTCCCCGGTTGAACTACTCTAGTTCTACCACCTTTAACTTAGTATGCACTAATAATTTAGTATAAAAAAAAATGTTTTATAGATTGACGAAATGACGAAGCCTTCGAGGTGATCTACTCCCTATGTGTCAAGGTCAATTCATTTATTCATTCATGGGTCTTGTGAAGCGAGAAAAGAGCAAGAAATGCTTTAAGCTAGAAATGCGATGGTGAAATCATCATAGTCGTTCGAAACACATTCGTTCCACCTTATTAAAGTGCTCAATGGATGTGTGCTTACCGTCAGCCTGGCGACCGAAGCCGACGGCGACGGCGTTGCTGCCAACGTACTGGTTAGAGCCACTGGCCAGGCCAATGTTTCTGATTGCATCTGAAACGTAATTTAATGTTAAATATCTCGCAAATAGATTTACTGTCATATAAAACAAGTAATAAAGTTCCGTATACTAGTTATACTAACAAAAAAAAAAGAAAGGAAAACAGCGTAACACATAGACTCATATAACAAGGTTACAAAATATAATACTAGGTAACGTAATCTCGAAACTTACTGGTGTAAGCGACGTGGTTGATGGTGATTATAGCGACGTCATTGTTGAGGTTGTTGTGGTTGTAGCCTGAGTGCATCTCCACGCGGTTAGTGTTCACGCGGGTACCGCCAGAGAAGAGACGGTTGGAAGCGAGCACCAAGGTGAACTGGCGAGCCTGGTTGTTGCGGTGCCTCCAGCAGTGGGCAGCGGTGACCGCGCGGGTGTTTGACACCAGCGAGGAGCCGCAGACTGATTGACCGCCAGTGGTCATGGTGATCAGCAGACCAGCCTGAGTGGAAGCATTGTGGATTAAAAAGCTAAAAGATTTAAAACTTGCTAAATTATTGCTTTTATTTCAGTGAAAAGAATGTTTATGATGTTATTAAACAATTTTGGGTAAGCTCCACATGATCCATTGGTGTGTAAACATTAACATCGTAAATTTAACATTTTTTTAAAGATGTGTGAACATGGTGTTTTTTCGCAGCTTCTTTTCACCACAATGGTATCTTCGTGAAGTTATTTTAGACTCCACGGATATATTCACCGTTGTGGTTTGCTGTGTGTGATACGTACATACTTGAAGCGTTTCAACTAAGTCCTCACGAGCAGCAATGAGTCTGAGGCCGACCTTACGTTCTAATCTTGTTTGGTGGTGATTACAGATGTCCGTGGATAGCAGTGGCTGCTGACGATCAAGTGTACTAGATGCTCATTGCTAATTTTATATCATATACATATACAAAAATCTACTTACGAAGTGAGGAAACTGTCCAACGTTAGAGTTAGAGCCTCCCACGATTCTGGATCCGTCGAAGTCCATGCTCTCCTCAGCTGCCTTGATGCGGGCGGCTTCGGGCATCCCGATTTCCTCATGGTAGTCGTAGAAGATTGTCTGGGCCTCGGGCGCAGCTAACGCTGCTACCGCCAGAGCGAGGACAACTAGGAAAGTTCTCATCGTGGAAGGCTTCTTCGTTGAATGCTTTAGTGATCTTTTCCTGTCCTTTTATACCAAATGATAGTGTATTATCAGGATTAAAACAATCAGACGAGATTGTTGTATATCATAATTTTGATTTATCGGGACGGATTATCTCTTAATTGTTTATTCAACTTTTATATTTTGCTGGCAGGGTTCCGCTGATTCCGTGAATATTGTTTTTTATTGTCATTCATTCTTTTTAATAATCTACACATACTTCACGTACTTAAAATTACTCTTGATAGTGAACATTTTCGTTTAGTAAATTTTAATGTGAATATTCTGAGCAGGATTTTTTTTAAATACTATTAATAATCGTGCGCCTTATTAAAATCTCCAAAATGTGAACGTTTTTTTATCATATACGTCTGTCTTTGATACCCAAAGTTAATTCGAGATTTCACGCCAATCAGATCAGCAGAAGCTGATTATTATTATACATAAAAACACAATGTATCTTGCAAGTAATACTTTAGTTGTACCAGGACCCAACGCTCTTTCATTTGATATCTATGTTGGGTGGGTTGGGCTAAAATCTGTGATCTTAATTTTTTTTAAGGCGGCCATCTTGGATTTGATTTTATTTTTAGTGTATTGTTTTCTTTAAACTAACCCCTTTCATTTGATACCCATATTGGATAGGTTGTGCGATAGTATATAATCTTGTTTTTTTATGGAGACCATCTTGGATTTGAATATTTTTCGTGGTTTATGTGTTCTACAAGTTAAACCCTTTCATTTGATATCTATATTGGATGTTTTGTACAAATATATGTAAACTTACATTTCTTTTTTTGGCAGCCATCTTGAATTTGAATTTATTTCTTATCGTTCTGTATTTTAGACATTAAGTCCTTTCATTTGATATACATATAAGGTGGGTTGTACAAAAATATGTAGTCTGCCATTTTGTTGCGTCGGCTAATTTAGATTAATAACTATATTGATTAAATATAATCGCATTGTCATCCGAACTATATATGTATTTCAAATTTCAGCTCAAGGTCATCAAGTCGACGCTATATTCACAGATTATTCCAGCGCCTTTGACAGAGTTAACCATCCTCTCTTAATAAGCAAACTGAATAATTTAAATGGTTTAGGAAACCCGTTACTGGACTGGATTGAATCTTACTTAACAAAAAGACTCCTAGTAGTGGTCGTTAATGGGTATGAATCCAATGTATATCCTGCTTATTCGGGTGTACCGCAGGGGTCTTATCTGGACCCAATATTATTCTCGGCCTTCATCAACGACATAACGACAGTCATAAAGTGCTGTGAATTTTCACTTTTTGCTGACGATCTAAAATATACAGAGTAGTAAAATCCTTTAGCGATATTCAGCTCATTCAGGACGATCTCAACAGACTTAATGTATGGTGCAAAGAAATTGGCATGAATATGACCCACAAAAAATGTTTTCATATTAAATATACCCGAAGGCAAAATATACTTAGTTCGTCTTATCACCTGAATGGCGATTACTTGGAGGAGGTGTCTGAGATCCGCGACTTGGGCGTAATCTTGGATTCCAAGCTTAAATTTTCAGCTCACATTGAAGCTATTGTCAAAAAACATGCGTGCGTACAAAGTACACATGTCAGAAGTGAAACTTCTTTGGCGAACTAATTTATAAATCTTGTTTATATTTATACAAATCTAAAACTTTAAATTTCCAAGATTAAGAGGGAGGGAAAAAGGCGTGATACGACGTTCGCTCTGTCTCACTTTTTCTCTCAATCTTTCTCACTCGCTTGCTCCCTACTCTCACTCCACGGCTAGTTGCTCATGCTACGTTCGCCCTGTCTTACTCTCTCTCAATCGGTCTCGATCACTCTCTCTCTCTTTTCCGACACTTCCGTTGCATACCGGCGTGACGTTTCATCTGTAAAAATTTTACCCTCATGCGCCTAAAGAAGTTTCACTTCAAAAATCAGCAAGGAGGCTGGGCTTTGTTAAGAGACACATAGGACACATGTGGTTTTGTTGTGATCTAGCGAAAGATTGTGAGCGTCGACTTCGGGACTACTACTAAGTACCTTCAGTGTATGCTCTAAAGCAACTTGTATTTAGATAATTTTTTACTTTTTTGTTGCATGGAAGACGATTGTATTTTTTGTTTAAAAATTTTTCATACTAACATATTGAATGTTTCATTTCGTTTATTATGTATGTGTTTGTGTCAAATGCAAGGCAATGTGTGTAATGTGTGTTTAGTTTATTTTATATATGTCTTATGCATTATTAAAAAAAAATAATAGCATTGCGTAATTCTTCTCTACATCAACTATAACCGTGCGTAATATCAACACCTCCGCCTGCGGCAAGTATCTTGAAACGGATCACAAGTTTTTGCTTCACGTATTAATATATAGATACGCGGTGTCCCGCCAACATATAAATTTTAGTATGTAACGAGTACTCACGATATGCGATTTCCGAATTTGTTTCTGTCGATATTTCGATTATCAGAAAGAATTAACCACTTATCTAACAAAATGCACGGAACCAACAGACTCAAATCAAATAAAGCGTTGCATCAAAAAGGTTCAATTCATTATAAAGGAGTGTTTGTAATTTCTGAATTTTAATCATCGCGTACATTAGATAAATTGAGTAGATAATAGGTAATTAGCAAGATAATTACTTTTCAATAAACGGATATTGGTACCTATAAATGAGCCATCAATCTCGAACTTACACCTATCAATGGTGACGTTAAATGTTAAATTTAAATTAATCAAAAATTAACTTTAAACAAATAAAACTGAGAAAAGAAAGAAAGAAACGTGTCGCGTATTCCAGTATTTCCTAAAATATGGAAAGATGCATATTTTTTTTTTATTTCGCAGAAGTAACAAACGAGCATGCAGTCCACCTGATGGTAAGTGGTCACTGCCGCCCATGGACATCTGTAATCAACTTCATACAGAACAGGGGTTCTATCTGAAGTCAATCACAGATGTGTTGCTACTCCCGAGGACTAAGATGGTTGCCTCATATAAAAATGTACCGGCAACCACACCCTTCCATCGAAACGCAAGAAATGCTTCACGCTAGAAATAGGTGTAGCGGTGGTACCTCCCCGGTCGGACTACACTGGTTCTACCACCTGAAATTAGTGTCAATACCAAAATCTGGCGATAAACGATTCGTTGAGAACTCCAGACATATCTCCAAATCATCCGTCTTTGCAAAAATATTTGAGCCATACCACTCCCAGTCTTATCAGGCACATAAAACAGATTTTGAGCGAACATCAAGACGTTTATTGCTAAACGACCTTTTTCGTCTAATTTGTGGAGAAAATTTCGTCTTATAGGAACGGGTAGTGAAGTTGATACCATCTATAGTGATCTTAGTAAAGCTTTTGATAGGGTACATCATAATATTCTATTTTTTAAATTAAAAAAAAGAATATAGAAGGTCCAGTATTGCATTGGTTTAGCTCATATTTGACAAATTGTAGGATAAAGGTCGTTGTTAATGGATTTACATTGTATTCCCCTATCAGGTGTTCCTCAAGGTTCAATCTTGGGCCCTATGATGTATATTGATGATATGATATTAAATATTGCATAAAGTACTCAGAATTTTAGTTATTTATTTATTTATTGACACATTAACAGCATATCATACAAAAAATTATGTAACAATCTTAATTCTAAACAATAATTCAATATGAACGCCAATTACTGGTGTGTACATCAATCGCTATCATACGTGTTCTAAAATTAAAAAAATATATTAACAAAAGATAAGGCGCGGAATAATTTAGTTATAATAATTTAGGTTATATTGATTTGGTAGATAAAAAATGATTATTGATGCGGACGATTCAAAATCTTATCAAGCTGTACAAAATAGTAATGGTCAGGAGTTATTACAGCAAGATCTTTGTGGGGACCTTATATAAATTATACTTAAATTTACAAATCTACATAACTAAAATATTAACATATATTACACAACAAACTTAAATAAAACAATTGGTAAAAATAATAAATAAAAAATAAAAGTAAACAAAAAGAAATATTCAAATAAAATGTACCACCGGTGCCGGTGTAGGCATGCGTCATCGTCCCTGTAGTTCCGGGATCAGAATAGGGCTACGGTATCCTCTGCCTGTCGTAAGAGGCGACTAAAAGGGGCTTCCGGGGTTGCGGGCGGCTAGAGTGGGAGCTTGAACCGTCCAGCCAGGCGATCCCGGGAAGGACGGCGGTATGTGTGGTCCCATATCGTCGTATAGACTAGACGGAGCGGTGGGCCCAGCCGCCTATCTGGGAGGAGCCCGATGGGGCAACACGCTTAGAGGATTCCGGTGGTGTTTGTTGGAGATCCCTGAGTCCTCTTTTTAGCGCCGAGGATGGCCACCGGGGGGGTTTTAGTGCGGTAAAAAATCCCACATAACCCTTCGTCGCTCCCACGGCGTCGGGTACCTTTTGAAGGTTTCCCCCTCGAAAACAAAAAAAAAAAAAAAAAACATGCGTCATACGGATCCCGTTAGACGATGCGCTTGCATTTTGCCTACATTTTGCCTATCATTTTGCCTATCTACAGTATTCTAACTTCTTACAAACGCACGAAACGCAAGTTGTACCTACGCGCCACGATTTCGGTATGCACTCGGTACCCAACAACTAGCGAATGTGCCGTAGTGGGGAGCGGACGATGTGACGTTTTTTAAGCAGTGGATCTTTTTATTTAAATAATAATGTAGCGAAGAGCAGTTGTAAACTATATTAAGGTGTTTTTGATTGCTTTAATTGTGCATAAACACGTTCAGTGTTAATATTTTTTATTTTGGTTAGTAAAATATTAGTCAGTGTGAAATTTATAACTACTATTTGTGTACGATTTATAAGTAAGTCTCTTAAATATTAAAAGAACGCATTGTTTTTTACCTTAATCTACTGAATAAAATACATAATAAGTAAGAAAGAAAGTCAAGTATACAGATGTATTAAAATACTTTAGGCGGGTAGCCCTAACGCGAACTCTCGTCCAGTGCGTCTGTTGGTATAAAATTCAAGGACACGGGAGAGTTAGACTACTGTATGATATTAATACTGTGGTTTTACGCTATTGGCCGATGCGCCCGCCGTATCGCTTCTTGCAGTAGATATTATTATGACTTGCTAGTTGACTTGGAGTTCGCGCGCTTTACGCTATGTTTATTCTCATGCTAAGTTAATGTAATATTAGTTAGTTTTATTTGTCTTACGCTTGTTTTCGTTCTTGTGATACCAAGGTAACCGACATAGCCGTACTAATTAGCAAGCTGAAGTGGCAATGGGCTGGCCACATATGTCGCAGAACCGATGGCCGATGGGGCAGACGAGTTCTAGAATGGAGACTACGATCCGGCAGACGTAGTGTAGGATGCCCTCCGGCTCGCTGGACTGATGACCTTAAGAGGGTCGGAGGCAGTGGTTGGATGAGAGTAGCTGGTGACCGAGCATTGTGGCACAGCATGGGGGAGGCCTATGTCCGGTAGTGGAATGATAAAGGCTGATGATGATGATGATGGTGATAATACTTAAGTGCTATAAACTTTTACGTTATATAATTTACTTCGTTTTATAGACTTTCATTTGTGTAATTGTGTAGTTCGCTTATCTACTGTGCTATAAAAACTGTTCTATCTTAAACTTAACTCTCCTCGCTTCGTTCTTATTAACTGTGACTTTCTAATATAAAAACTTTACTTCTTGTCTGAATGTGTTATTTATTGTGAATAAATTTGAGTGGGTGTTTTATCGGACTTGTTATTTATCTACCGGTAGGACACCCACATATTGATAGTGTCACTGAATGGTGTAACATAGACGGTTTGGAGTTAAATATTGTCAAATTTGTACACATAAATTCCTCACGCAAACGAAAACAATTGATAGTTTTTATAATATAGCTAAATTGAGGTTAAAAAGAGTGGAAGAAATAAAAGATACAGGAGTTTTATTTGACTCACAGTTGAAATTTGAAAGTCTTATCAATAATACAATAAAAAAGAATCTTAAAATGTCTTAAAATCTTAGGTTTTATTAAACAAAAGAATTTACGTCTGTATTAGCTCTTAAAACGTTATATTGTGTAACGCAGCAGTGATGAGATGCTTTAATGTGGCGTGGTGCGGTGACAAAGGAGGTGCGGTGTGGTGAGGGGGTGCGGTGAGGCGAGGGGTTGAGGTGAGGAGAGGTGCGATGATTGACGTGGCAGAGCTGTCATTATTGAAAAAGAATTGAGAATAAAATGTTAGTTAAAAGTATTTTTGCGGTGTCTTATTTTACAGCGTTTTATTTGTTCTGTTGTAGTCACACAGATTACTGCTCCAATGTTTGGTATCCTCTCTATCTGAACTAGATTCAACACATTGACAATATTCAGAAAAGATTTATTCGTAGACTCTCATTATCAGCACACTTTGTTTTATTGAAAGCTATGAGGACCGTCTACAACATTTTAACTTTCTTCATTTGTATAAGCGTTGTTTTTCTTAGGATTTCTTCTTAGTTTCTCTGTAATGCGAATAATGGAAGCGAATTTACTGTCCGTTTAATCACTTTAAGTTAATAAATACCACGGCTCCCAGAGTTAACGCAAGATTAAGTAATCTTAAACCTATATGTACGCCACATACTAAAACCAGGTATCTGGGAAATTCTTCTTTAAACCGAGACATGAAATATTATAACTATGATTTTCAAAATATAGATGGCCTATTTTCCGACACAATCGGAAAATTCCAAAAAAGGTAAGTAATTTCTAGTATTTTTGTTATTAGCATTTATAATATACATGTAGGATGTTTAATTTAGATATCATGTTAAAAGAAAAAAAATGTCTATGATAATTAGTTATGGTAGGTAGGAAGAGGCGAAGGGGATATGACATTGATTGATTAAGACTGAAGACGTTGAGTATAGTAAGATAGTAAGATTTAAAGATTATAATAGGCTATTTGACAATGCGAAAAATTAAGTATCAATTACTGTTATCAGTATATATTATGAGTTTAAGAATGGTTATTTATTAACATAAGTTGAAAATAATAATTAAATTTATTTAAAAATCCTAAAATGCATTTTTTTAAACGTTTGTCACGTGACACAAAATGCTCCTGATTTGGCGGGTTTATGATGACGTCACTTGCTTGAAAACTTTCGTTTTTTGTTTACAACAAATGTATGTGGATGACATGAGCCACAGATGACAATACAGGCAAGTGACGTCACCAACCATCCATATTGTCAAAGTAGCGTTTTTGCGCGCTATTTAAATATTGAATTTTTAATTTGATATTTTTCAGCAAATATGTACCAAAATTAAAAAAAAACAACTTTTACTGGGTTCCTTAACCTCTGCTAGATAATATAAAATGGATTTTAAAAACCTGTCAAATAGCCTATTGTGAAGAGAAAAAAAAGGAAATAAAAGGAAATTTGTGCAGCCAAGCCGTGTATCATTTAGACCAACCTACATACATATAAAAAAACAATGTTAGCAAATCGCACTGCGATTAATTTCTACAATATCGTCTATATTTTTTACGAATGGACAACAAAGCGTTTGTATTTGATATATGTTTTTATTTTTTTGTTTAATGTTGCCCAAGGCTATAATTTAAGTGCATAGATGCAAATAATTTGCTCGTGTAATACTAATGTAACATCATTTTATGTACTTAGTATACCTTAATAAATAAATAAATGAAAGCCGAGGAGTTGAACATGAAGGTTCATCAAGCATCTCTTCTTAAGATTCTTATTTATCAGTAAGCACTAAATGACTACCTTTTATAGTTTAATAATAATAATAATAATATATATATATATATATATATATATAATATAATATATAATATATAATATAATATATAATATATAATATATATATATATATATATATATATATATATATATATATATATATATATATATATATATTTTAAATATTTTTTTTATTCACACTATTATTAATTTATATTCATTGAAATTTTTAACACTAGTTTCTTAATTTAAATTCATTTAAATTTATTTTCAATTTTTTAGTTCGGTTTTCTATAAAAAGGGTGTTTTTTAGTTTTTTTAAACTATTATTTATTTTCTACTTTTTAGTCAAATTAAAAAATGGAATTATTTTATCAAATTAGTGTATTGTCATCGGTCCTCAATAAATATACAAAATTTGAACGAAATCTGGCCGTTTAAAGTGGGTCACAATAGCGCCCAAAGAAGTCGGTTACAAACATACAAACATACAGGTGAAGCTAATAAAAAGCTAATAAAAAGGAACTAAATGAACTTAATAGAATGAAAAGTAATGAGAAACAAAAAAAAATATTACTTAAATAAAAACATAACATGAACGGGAACGAAATTGATATCATAAGAGAAACATAGTTTATTGCAAGAAGTTTCTTTATTTCAAACGTCCAAGAATCATAAGCTAGGTCGGTCGATTGTTGGTTTACATGCGTGCGCGGAACCAGGAGTTGAAGGAGGTGACCCTGGCGAAACCGGCGGGGTGACCACGGGTGCAGCCTTGAGTCGAGCCGAAGGAGGTGATACCGATCTGGAAGAAGAAGATTATATGACACCAGGTAAGAATACTGAATTGTCCACCAATTCGCACTTAGCCAGCGCGGTGGATTATGGCCCAAAACTCTCTCAAACAAGAAGACCCAGCCCAGCAGTGAGACAATAATGGGTTGACGAGAAGAATATTGAATAGTGGCTTCATGCCGTTGTTAACAGTAGTCGTATGGACTTGTAGTAAAAAACATAGGAAAAAAGATATAAATAGTAAAGCTTACAAGGTTAGATCCAATGTGGAGAGGGCCACCGGAGTCACCACCGCAGGTGCTCCTGCCGCCAGCGCCGCTGGTGCAGAGAGTGGAAGCAACGACGGTGTTACCATAGGTCCTGCGGCACACGTCGTTGGTGATGACCTGGAGGGTCACGTGTCTGAGAGCCTGGTTGTTGCTGATGTTGCCAGCAGAACCTGGAAAAAAATGATCTTGTTTTAGTATAGATCTTGTATTATATTCAAGGTGGTAGAACCAGAGTAGTTCGACCGGGGAAGTACCACCGCCACACCTATTTCTAGCGTGAAGCATTTCTTGCATTTCGATAGAAGGGTGTGGTTGCCGGCAAACTTTCACATGAGGCGACCATCATAGTCCTCGGGAGTAGCAACATAGTCGTCAACTCATTATTGTCCCACTGCTGGGCACAGGTCTTCTCTCAGAATGAGAGAGTTATAGGCCATAGGCAACCGCGCTGGCCAAGTGCGAATTGGTGGACTTCACACACCTCTAAGAACTTTTTGTTTTAAAGAACTCTCGGGTATGTAGGTTTCCTAACGATGTTTTCCACCGAAAAGCAGTGATAATTAATTTCTAATACGCACATAAATCAGTGGTGCGTTTGATTTGAACCTTGGACCTCCCGATCGAGAGGGCAAGTTTCAACCATAAGGCTATCACTGCTCTGCTCTTTTTTTTATGTATCCAAAGGCAAATGAGCGCAAATTCCTCTTTGTGGCAAATGGTCACTGCCGTATAGACATCAATGTAACTTCATGTAAACTAGGCGTTCTATAAATAGGCGTAGAAGCGCCACAAAGGACTAAGACGGTCACATTACATACCACACCCAGTAGAAAAGAGAACTGCTTTACGTTAGAAACACTCGTTCGAAACACATTCGTCATATCTTGTTCCTCAATGGATGAGTGCTTACCATCAGCCTGGCGACCGAAGCCGACGGCGACAGCGTTGTTGCCAGCGAACTGGTTGGAGCCACTGGCCAGACCAATGTTCCTGATTGCGTCTGAAACATAATTTAATTTAACATTAAAATCCCTTGCAAATACACTTGTTATATATTTACTGTTGTATACAAGGGGTCAAGTTCCAATTCTACTGACAAAAATGACAGAAGAACGGGACCAACATATAGACTCACAAAACAGGGCTTCTAAAAATATTTGTGAGTAAAAAAATAGTAGAAAACACGTTATTAATAAAAATTAGTCTGGTCCTATTTTGTAATGGTCACCTGCATCATCGTTAAATAGGAAGTCGTTGCATAGGCCTCATCGTTGCATAGGCGTCATCGTTAAATAGGAAGACGTGGCAGTCCTGGATTATGCAGAAAATGATCCATGAGACCTTCTACAACATCCCTGGGATAACTAAGTGCCATTCAAGAGCGACACCAGCGACATTTTAAAGCGATTGATAAACGGGGATTGTTAAGACAACTAGGAATAACTTTTGAGAACATTTTTTTCACTAGGTAACGTAATCTCAAAACTTACTGGTGTAAGCGACGTGGTTGATGGTGATTATAGCGACGTCGTTGTTGAGGTTGTTGTGGTTGTAGCCTGAGTGCATCTCCACGCGGTTGGTGTTCACGCGGGTACCGCCAGAGAAGAGACGGTTGGAAGCGAGCACAAGGGTGAACTGGCGAGCCTGGTTGTTGCGGTGCCTCCAGCAGTGGGCAGCGGTGACCGCGCGGGTGTTTGACACCAGCGAGGAGCCGCAGACTGATTGACCGCCAGTGGTCATGGTGATCAGTAGACCAGCCTGGATAGAAGCATCGTCAATTAAAAATCGTTCGTTAGTAACTTATTGATTACAATTCGGTGAAAACAAAGTTTAATTAATAATTCTGCGTAAACGCACTCATGCTCCGTTGGTGGGTAAGCAGTAACATCATAAATTTACATTTTCGAAGATTCGTGAATATAAAGTTTTTTTGAAGGTTCTTCAACTCCTCGTGAAATGGTGGTAGACTCCGTGGATATATTCAGCGTTGTGGTTTGGAGTGTGTGAGGCGTGCATCTCGAAGCATTCCAACTTAATCCTCGGGAACAACAATAAGTCAATCGCTGACCTCACATTCTAATCTTATTTGGTGTTCATTACAAACGTTTGCACGCTCGTTTTTGCCACGGACGTGCAAGTTGTGGAATGAGCTTCCTCCTGAGGTATTCCCGGAGCGCTATGACATGGGGTTCTTCAAGAAAGGTGCGAAAAGAGCTCTCCTACAAAACCGGCGATGCATTGGCGACTCCTCTGGTGTTGCGAATGTCCACAGGCGACGGTGACTACTTTTCATCAGGTAGCCCGTCTGCCTTATCGTTAGGTTAAAGTATAAAAAAAAACAAAAAACTACTTACAAAGTGAGGAAACTGTCCGACGTTGGAGTTGGAGCCTCCCACGATTCTGGATCCGTCGAAGTCCATGCTCTCCTCAGCAGCCTTGATGCGGGCGGCTTCGGGCATGCCGATCTCCTCGTGGTAGTCGTAGAAGATGGGCTCATATTCGGGTGCAGCTAATGCTGCTACCGCCAGAGCGAGCACAACTAGGAAGGTTCTCATCGTGGAAGGCTTCTTCGTAGTATGCTTTAGTGATCTTTTCCAGCTCTTTTATACCAAATAATGATGCGTTATCAGGATTAAAACGATCAGATGAGATAGTAGTATATCATAAGTAATCGAGATTAATCGAAAAGTATTTTCGCTAATTGTTTGTTCAACTTTTTCATTTTACTATCAGGGGTCCGTGTGCTGGTACCGTCAATACTATCTTTTTTTATCGGATTAAATTAGCAAAGGAGCAGTCAGTCCACCTGATGGTAAATAGTTACTGCCGCCCATGGACATCTGGTAGGAGCTTCATTTGAAATGAAATGAAATGTCTTTATTTTGCATAGGCCTTCGGGGACGCTCACAAATTGTCAGTTACATATATATATTTTTTTTACATTTGGATTGTAACACGACCTCAACTGAGAAGATCCGTCAAGAAACTCAGTTTGTCTTTTTTCTTTGTATATCTTTTTTTTATTTGATATCTTGTTTTTACATGGATAACAAAAGTTAGTTCCAGTATCCTGCCCTAGATTGGGCCAAGTCTCGGAAATATGGTATATCTATAGTTTTATACAGTCTATCCATAAAGTTCCTCCACGGTGGCGGAACTCAAGTGGCGGTCCTCCACGGTTCGGTTTGCACGCTCGTTTCTGCCACGGACGTGCAAGATGTGGAGCCAGCTTCGTCCTGAGGTATTCCCGGGGCGTTATGACATGGGGCTCTTAAAAAAAGGTGCGAAAAGAGCTCTCCTTCACAGCCGGCGATGCATTGGCGACTCTTCTGGTGTTGCAAGTGTCCAAAGGCGACGGTGACTACTTTCCATCAGCCCGCCTGCCTTATCGTTAGGCTTAAGTATAAAAAAAGGTGTGTGTGCGATTCACACACGATAGAAGTGAAACTTCAGTAAATCGAGAAAAGAATGGTATTAGCTCACGTACTTTTCACATATACTAACACACGTTAAATGCTCAAATACAAGCAAGTATTAAACAGTGTGCTCTCTCGCTTTGGCTCACTAATTACAGGCGACTATGCTTAGAAGACGGGAGTGGGGACGTGTGTATATTTCTGTCTCATTCTTTACCGGCTTCATTCTACACATTTTTGTATTTGTGTCTCTTACCTGTCGTTTTTTCCGTTGCATCAGGTTTGAAATCACAACGATTCTAAAGAAGTTTCACTTCAAAAAAGTTTGAGTAATTTGGCCGTTACGACGGCGGAGTTGTGAGCTAGTGCTTTGTCAAGAACAGGACTTTTTCTTTGCCAAATCCCATTTTTTCTGTAATTCAGCGTTGAATCGGTCCAATAATTCGGTGTAGTGGACCTATGACTGTCTTGCTCTTTTCTATGTAGTCAATGTAGATCACACCTTGTGAAATCCAGGAAACAATCGCTATCACAGTTGCTGCCTATAGAACAGTCTTTGCTTTCCTCGGAGCACGTGGTCCACTGTTTTGACTATTCACACACACATACACACACACACACACACTTTCTACACTCATAGCCCCACAATAGGATTTTCTCATGTGTCGTGGGTACCATGAACACACACAAGACGAATACACAAACACCCAGACCCAGAACAGGAATCTAAACTCATCATTTAGATACCTCGCAGGGAATCGAACCCGGGACCCATTGTGCGTCAGACCGGTATGGTTACCGCTCCGCCACCCGGGTCGTTCCTTGATATCTGGCGTGTACCAATGGACCCAAATTTCATCGACGGTTACAAAACGATGCAGATTTTCGGATTATTAAGGCATAATCCGGAGACTCATAATCCGGAGATTTTCGGATTATGCCTTAACAGCGTCAAACGTTTCATGGTTGCGCTTATTATCCGAAATGAGCGAACGCGATTTTAAAGGTGGTAGAACCAGGGTAGTTCGACCGAGGAAGTACCACCACCAGACCTATTTATACAGTGAAGCATTTCTTGCGGGAGATGGAAGGGTGTGGTTGCCGGCACACTATCACATGAGGCGACTATCATAGTCCTCGGGAGTAGCAACGCATCCGTGATTGACTTCAAATGGAATTCATGTTCTGTATGCAGTTGATTACAGATGTCCATGGCCAGCAGTGACCACTTACCATTAGGTGCATGCTCGTTTGCTACTTCAATCAGATAAAAAAATAATAATAAAAAAAAATCATTAATGGTAAATGATCTACGCGTTCTTTTAAAATGCCTTTTTTCTCAGCTATCTTATGCACCCTCAATCGGCTATTTACCAATACCAGATCATGGGATTTTTTGATGAACATGATAGCAATTATATTAAAAAAATGGATATAAATAAGTAAAAAGACAAACCCGCTGAGTTTCTTGCCGGATCTTCTCAGTTGATGTCGTATTCCGATCTGGTGGTAGCGTAAGCAAAAATGTAAATGACAATTTGTAAGTGCCCCCGCAGGCCTATACAAAATAAAGACATTTCATTTTCCTCCGTGTTAGCCATTTTTAGGGCACCTGAGCGTGACTTATTGTGGCGTCACCATCGAAGGAAGAGCCACTGTACACAGCAACCAAGCACTGTTTGATTTGCTGCGCGACTTTCCTTTCAGAGCAAGAATCGAATCAACGACCGATATTACTGTTTTCCATTTTTCTAAAATCCGTGAACACACAAGGTTTCAAGATCTGTCAAAATTTAACCAATATACATATCGAGGGGGAAACGTTCGAAAGGCACCCGACGCCGTGGGAGCAACGCCGAGGTATGTGGGATTTTTACCTCACTAAACCCCTCGGTGGCCATCCTCGGCTCTGTGTGGAGGACACCGGGATCTCCAACGGACCGCCGCCGGTGTCCTCCGAGCGTGATGCCCCCTTCAGGCTCTTCCCAATGAGCGTTGTCTTCTATGTGCCTCCCTGGTGTTTACGACAGCATGTGGCCACACATGCCGTCGTCCTACTCGGGGTCGCTTGACAGGATGGTTCGAGCTCCCACTCTTACCGCCCGTAATCCCGAAAGCCCCTTTTAGTCGCCTCTTACCAATCTATTCACCATCTATTGGTTATATCCCTGTAGTTAGATCTCTATATGTTATATCCCTGTAGATCAGAATAGGGCAACCGTATCCCCTGCCTGTCGTCCTAGAAAAGAATTTACCTAAAATGTGGATTATAGCCGTCTATAAGAATATACTGCATGATGGTATTTTTTCTTGCGATAGTAGCGCTTTCGGGTGGTGAGGCTAAGTACTTTTCGAACCACCCTCGTATATAAACCAAGCTAATAGCGCTAACGCTTTTCTCAAAATGTACGGAATCAATGTACATTAATAATTTATATATTGCAGCAGAAAAGCTCAATTCATCATGAATGCTTGTGATCTATATTTTCGAATGTTATTGATTACGTAGAAAAGATAAATTGAATAGATAATGTGTAATTAGTAAGATAATTAGTCTTCAATAAACGGATAAAAATAATATCTATAGATGTGCCATCAATCTCGAACGACTTGCACCTATATTTTGATAGTGAAAATTTTCGAAAAAAAAAATCTGATGTGAAAAATTTTATTTATAAAAATAAAACTAAAAGAAGTGCCGTTATCCAGAGATTTCTTTACATATGAAAATAGATAATTTAGAAAAATGGGCCCGAGATGAAAAGGATTTGAGTAGAATTATGTTTCATATAGATTACTATTCAATATTGTTATATATTGGGTGTATATGAAAAGTAACTCTACTGAAATCCTCATAATTTTGTGTCCCGACCGCTAAATCATCTATTTTCATTTGTAAACTAATCACAAGAAAATGGATTTTTTTTCGTTCTTTTCAGTTTTACTTATTTAAAGTGATTTTCACGAAAATTGAGATTTTTTTTTTTATTTCATATTTTATTTACATTTTTTATTTTCGATTATGGAACGGTAAATTTTAAAATATTGTCATTTCATTTATATTGTTGATATCCTGGGGCTTACTGAGTAGCTTTCGGTGTTTTAATCGTTAAAGATCCTAAATGGTTATGAAACCTAAGCATTACGAGTATTTCTCTCTTCACAAGGCGTATCTGTATCAAGGCGGTAAATGGCAAGCAAGGGTAATATATTTTACATAATATTACAATTATTTTATTAACATTGTATTATTATGGATAAATGAAAGGATCCGGGAGGTATTCGACCTTCCTGAGGGTAAGGCTATGTGCCTTAGCACATAAGAGTCCCGGAGAGTAAGACGTCCCCCGAATGATGATGGGTTGAAAGATGTGTTCAAGCTGATGGAGTGGAAAGGTCTTGGCATTAACATCAATGGCGAGCACGACACACACCTTCCATTTACTGATGATATAATGATCTTCGCAGATTCGCTGGCGGACTTCAGCGCAATACTAGGCGACCTCAACAGAGCCTCACAACGGTTGGGTCATAAGATGAACATGGACAAGACGAAAAACATGTCAAATGGGGAAGAAAGGTCCCCGACTGGCGACCACGTTTAGGCAAAAGGAGCACAGGTCACCTGGTGGGGGGCACCAGGTGGACCGATGACCTGAAGAAGACAGCGAGAAACAGTTGGATTCAGAGGGCACAGGACCGGATGGAGTGGCGCCATTTACACAGAAGAAAATCCTAGTGTGGGGCTATGACTGTAGAAAGGGTATTCAGGGGAGGCTAATGTCCAGCAGTGGACCTCAAAAGTGGTCTCCAAAAAAGCAATGTTCGATCTCACAGAAGAACTTAACAGTTTCCTAGATCTCTTGCTCGCGACCATAACTTTTACTACAGCCCTGAGCGAGAAATCTAGCCTCTACTACAGCGACGAGAACATGGCGCTGACTGTCCCAAGCTGACCAAACGGTCCGAGCTCCCTCTCTAGCTGCGCGAACACCTTTTTTTGTTTTAGAGAGGGAAATTTTCAAAAAGTACCCGACGTCGTGGGAGCGACGCGGGTTATGTGGGATTCTTACCGCACTAAAACCCCCCCGGTGGCTGACATCGACGCTGCGAAGAGGACTCTGGGAACTCCGATTGACCGCCGCCGGGGTTCTCAGCGTGTTGCCCCATCAGGCTCTACCCTGGTGGGCGTGAACTGCAAACCGCACCTTCTGGTTTTTACGGAAGCATGCAACCACACATGCCGCCGTCCTTCCCGGGGTCGCTTGGCCGGACGGTTCGAGCTCCCACTCTTCCCGCCCGCAACTCCAGAAGCCCTTTTTAGTCGCCTCTTACGACAGGCAGAGTGTACCGTCCTATACTGGTCCCGGAACTAGAGGGACAGAGCCGCGCGAACACCTGGTCGTGCCAGGGCTACCGCTTAACTGAGGAAAAAGCATTTATTCGATTGACTATTTATTTACTAAAATTTCCATCCACCTTTTTCGGTATAACTATTTATTATTTCAAATCAACTTTGACCAGGGACTGCGATGGTGATAATTTTTATGGTACTGTTTTTGTTTATATGTTTTTGTTTTTCTTTTTTGTATATATGCACATTTTGTAAATAGATATTTTCTTTTTATATTTTGTTAAATTAAATAATAAGTATTTTAATTCATATGTAAAAAAAAAAACATTTGATTATATTAAAATAATTACGTTACAAATTACATAAAAAAAAGTTTTAAATTATTACGCCCGTTTACGTTATGATTATGTAGTCTCCTTATTTTATTTCATTCGGATAGATAGTCTCCAAATTTAGCAGTACCGCGTCGTAATTTTGTAACAAAATTTTAATTAACTAATGTTATATTTCTATGTACTAGTCACCCAGCATCGGTCGAAATTCGACCGTAATTCAAAATTCAAAACCTAAACTTCATATTGTCCAAAGTAGTACGAATATTTCTCAAATTCAAATAAAATGTGATAACTTTCAAGTCATTTTGAACGCACCCGTTAAATATGAAAAGGTTTAATTACCTAAGCCGCATTTAAAAGCAATAGCGGGTATTTTGACCAAGACAGTGACATTTCTTACATTATGTGTTTTCATAGTAAGACATTGAATGTTCTATTTCGTTTATTATTTATGTGTGTGACAAATGCACGGTAGTGTGTGTAATGTGTTTTTAGATGATTGTATGTATGTTACATGCATTATTTGAAATAAATAACATTCTGCACTCCTTCCCTACGTCCACTATAACCGTGCAAAATTTCATACTAATCCGTCCGCGGCATATCTATATATATATATAGCGAAAGGTCACTCACTCATCACGAAATCTCAGAAACTACAAGTGCTAGGAGTTTCAAATTTAACATGCGGGTTTTTTAAGGACGTAAGTGCTCACTAAGAAGGGATTTTATAAAATTCAACCCCTAAGGGGGTGAAATGGGAAAAAAATGTGATACATTGATTTGAATGCGGGCGGAGCCGCGGGTACAGCTAGTCATATTACAATCGCTTCGCGCTGTCTGTCCCTAGGTATGCTTAGATTTTTGAAACTACGCTATGGATACGTATTTTTTTATAGATAGAGTGAGCCACGAGAGAGGTTTGTATATAAAATATAATACATGCGTAATATGGTTAGATTTTCGACTTTTAGGCCGAACGTAGTTCGCCGGGTCAGTTATAAATGCACTTATATCACTTATAAATGCGTCACAAGTATTGCTTCACTTATTAATATATATAAGGTATTTTTTACGTTTGTTAATTTTTTTGTGCTAAGGGTTTTTTTTATTCGGAACATGTATCATGAAGTTCATTTATATTGATTGTAACATGATTGAAACCTTGCCTGAATAATAAAACATTAAAAATATTGTTTTTTCTTATTTATCACATTAAAGCAAACAAGCATGCAGTTCACCAGATACTGAGTTTTCTCTGCCGCCCATATAAAACTATATACAACTTTTAAACACATTTTCATAAAGATTTAAACATAACGAAACATAAAGAAACATAGGTTCTATATGAAGTTGTGTTCAGAAGTTGTATCCAGATATTTTTATAGGCAGATCCTCGGGAAAGACCAGTGCATTTTTTGAATCATTGATTCGATAAGCAAATATATATATATATTCAATACATCGGCAATGCCCAAATGTGAATAGAAGGAATTAAAACAAAATAGAGTCGAAACAGCTTCAATTCAGATGTGCGATATAACACTAAATTGTAGTAATTAGATGTAAGGTCGTAAGGTCTATTGTAAAAAGGTAAAAAAAAAAAAAAAAACATTTGTAAAAATTTTACCCTCATGCGCCTAAAGAAGTTTCACTTCAAAAATTTGTCCTATTAAGCCTAGATATGTACACTTACCCCGCCATCAACACCGCAGTCACACTTGGTCGCCACGACCAGTGTATCGGCGATGGTGAGGGCGGGAAAATTAGTGGAGCTAAGAAAAAAAATACTTGTTAACTATACATAAGAACCTACAAAAGGCACGGACGAACAGTCCGTGGAGTTGTAATTTTACAATAAAAAAATTTGTGGTGTTGCAAATGTAAGAAAAAACATGGTTGTTAGTATACTTTAACAAAATATATACAAAATATCAAAAAAGACAAACCCGCTTTGTTTTTTGCCTGATCTTCTCAGTTGATCGTGTGAATACACAAACACCCAGAACATGAATCTAAACTCAACATACAGATAAGGCAGGGAATCGAACCCGGGACCCATTGCGCGTGAGACGGGTATACCGCTCCGCTACGCGTTTCGCAAAACAATCAAATATTGCGTCAGAAATGTTTAATTTAGAATAATTGATTGCTTATCCATATATCACAATATTTATCATCAGATTTATCATATAACTGACGATAAATATGTAATTTACAAGATAATTTGCATTATAATCAATGTCCAAGATAATCTTCAATATTATCTGTCCTTAATATAAATTATTATAAACAATTAAAAATAGATTTTGGTATAAACTCTGATAACCATTGTAATTATACTAGACACGGACAGGTCGTCCCTGTAGTTCCGGGATCAGAATAGGGCTACGGCATCCCCTGCCTGTCGTAAGAGGCGACTAAAAGGGGCTTCCGGGGTTGCAGGCGGCTAGAGTGGAAGCTCGAACCTTTCGGTCAGGCAATCCCGGGAAGGACGGCGGTATGTGTGGTCGCATACCGTCGTAAAGACTAGACCGAGCGGTAAGCCCAGCCAAATCTGGGAGGAGCCCGATGGGCAACGCGCTCGGAGGATTCTGGTTGAAGTCATTTCGAGTTTTTTTTTTTATTTGACTAAAGTAGCAAACGAGCATGCAGTCACCTGATGGTAAGTGGTCACTGCTGCCCATGGACACCTGTAAGCAACTTCAAATAGAACATGGATTCTACCTAAAGTCAATCACAGACGCGTTGCTACTCCTGAGGACTATGATGGTCGCCTTATATAAAAGTGTGCCGGCAGTGGCCTCCGGAAAGTATTAAATCGCAACTTACAGTAATAACAATGTAATTAGAGTGTAGTGTCCTTAGAATTATATACAATAGCTTAGCATTATACGTAAAAAAAAAAAAATCACAACACTTATACATCTATGTACAATGCACCGAATTATACATACCACGTAAATAAAAAGAATAAATGGTCCTATATATATATTTAGCGTAATTGTAAGATTTCTTTAATTGCCAACGTTGTCACCACCGCGCACGACAGTGTGATGGTGACAGCGATGGCCTAACGTGGAGCTAAGAAATAAAGACTTATTGTTAAAAAAAAGAAGAACTAAAAGGCACGGACGATCAGTCTGTGGAGTTTTTGTGTTATAATAATAAAAAAAAAAGAAAGTGTGCCGGCAACCATACCATTCCATCGAAACGCAAAATGCTTCACGCTAGAAATAGGTGTGGCGGTGGTACTTCCCCGGTCGAACTACACTGGTTCTATTTGAGGCGACTATCATAGTCCCCGTGAGTATCTACGCATTTGTGATTGACTTCAGATAGAACCTATGTTTTACTTGAAGTTGTCCAAATAGTAAATAGTAATAGTAAAAAAAAAGATATACAAATAAACCCGCTGAGTTTCTTGCCGGATCTTCTCAGTTGAAGTGTTCGATCCGGTGGCAGTGTAAAAAATATATATATGAAACTGACAATTTGTAAGTAAAGACATGGGCGGCCACTCACCATTAGGTGGACTACATGCTCGTTTACCAGGGTTACCAAGTCTCAAAAAAGTATTCCCCTAAAGCCTTCATTAAAAACCCCCAAAACCCCCCATAACGAATTATTAATTGGAATTCTTCGTCGCAATCTGACCTGACGACGAAAAACAAAGGTCTTCGGGTGTGTAGTGCATGACCTTTTTTTTCGTCGTGAGGCATGATTATTAGCCCGGCGGCGAGATTTCCCTTTAAAAAACACCTATATGTTTAAGTTATAAAAACCCCTGAAAATACCCCTAAAAATTTTACACCCCTAAAAAATCCCCATCCCACTTATTTATCCCCTAAATTTGGGGGAAAAACCCCTAAGTTGGCAACCCTGTCGTTTGCTACTTCCATCTTATAAAAAACAATATTCAAGTCATATTGTAACCAACGCCATCTATTATGATCTTGGCGAACCACGAAGCCAGTTGGAACACGCTAACTTCATCGAGTTACAATCACTTGGCTTTAAAGCTTCAAAGAAATAATCACAGATGTCACTACTTGTATCAATTAACACATAAATCAAACTAAAATTATTCAACAATCTCAATTTACATTTTAAGGTAAACTAGTCACCCGTTACATCGGTTAAAATTCGACCGTAATTTAAATAAAAAAACTAAACTTTATAATGTCCAAAGTACTAAGAATATTTCTCAAATTCAAATAAAGTTTAATAATTGTAATAAATAAAATGTTTAATTATCTAAGCCGCATGTTTATATTTCAATGTTGATTTTAGACCTTTGTCTGGTTTTTTTTATCTGACTGAAGTAGCAAACGAGCACGCAGTCCACCTGATGGTAAATGGCCACTGCCGCCCATGGACGTCTGTAATCAACTACATAAACATGGGTTCCATCTGTAGTCAATCGCACACGCGTTGCTACTCCCCCGATGACTATGATGGTCGCCTCATGTGAAAGTGTGCCGATTGTACAACAGATGGCGCCAGTAGTTCGTATTAGTATCCAACTCAAACACAGATGGCGCCGCCAGCATATCCAGATTTTAAAAGAAGCGTGTTTCACTGGAACAGAACAGCTGGAGCTGAATTCCTTAGTTTCCTTTCCTTAGGTTCCTTGATAGTTCACCGATTGATTTTTTTTAACGTTGTATTAATTTAACTAATATAATTGTATGATAGCCTAATCGTTGAAATTTGCCCTCTCGATCGGGAGGTCCGAGGTTCAAACCCAGGCACGCACCAATGATTTATGTGCGTATTAGAAATTAATTATCACTGCTTTTCGGTGAAGGAAAACATCGTGAGGAAACCTGCAGACCCGAGAGTTCTTAAAAAAAAAAAGTTCTCGGAGGTGTGTGAAGTCCACCAATTCGCACTTGGCCAGCGCGGTGGACTATGGCCTAAACTCTCTCATTCTGGGAGTAGACCCGTGCCCAGCAGTGGGCCAATAATGGGTTGATGCGAATTGTATGATTGAATACTTGTAAACCTTAACATAATAAATAATTATACGAAGTATACAGTCGAGTGGCGACCTTTAGGCAAAACACTGGTCACCTCTCCACCAGGTGGACCGATGACCTGAAGACGACAGCGGGAAACCGTTGGATTCAGAGGGCACAGGACCGGTTGGAGTGGCGCCATTTTGGGGAGGCCTATGTTCAGCAGTGGACTCCCGTTAAGGACGGCGGTATATGTGGTCGCATACCGTCGTAAAGACTAGACGGAGCGGTAGATCCCGATGGGGCAACGCGCTCAGAGGATTCCGGTTGCGGTCGGACCAAGTTCCCGGAGTCCTCTTTTCAGCGCCGAGGACGGCCACCGGGGGGGTTTTAGTGCGGTCAAAATCCCACATAACCCTGCGTCGCTCCAACGGCGTCGGGTACCTTTTGAAGGTTTCCCCCTCGAAAACAAAAAAAAAAACATGCGTGCGTACAAAGTACACATGTCAGAAGTGAAACTTCTTTGGCGAACTAATTTATAAATCTTGTTTATATTTATACAAATCTTAAACTTTAAATTTCCAAGATTAAGAGGAAGGGAAAACGGCGTGATACGACGTTCGCTCTGTCTCACTTTTTCTCTCAATCTTTCTCACTCGCTTGCTCCCTACTCTCACTCCACGGCTAGTTGCTCATGCTACGTTCGCCCTGTCTTACTCTCTCTCAATCGGTCTCGATCACTCTCTCTTTTTTCCGACACTTCCGTTGCATACCGGCGTGACGTTTCATCTGTAAAAATTTTACCCTCATGCGCCTAAAGAAGTTTCACTTCAAAAATGTTCAGCAGTGGACATCAAAAGGCTGATGGATGGATACAGTGTTGATTTTAGATAAGAGGAATGTAGCGAAATGGTCTCAGGATGAATGGCAAAGACACAAAATTTATAGTCATCTCTATTCTTAAGACACTTCTTCTTAAAGACAAGGCAATTCTTCTTAAAGACACCACGTTTCTTTACGGTTACGGGTCAAGATCTACACAGAGTTCAGTATCGTATCTTGCCAAACAGGGCTCTTTTTTACTGAACTGTAAGGCAAGATACTGGAGCTAACTTTCGTTACCATGTAAAAAAAAACATGATTGTAATAATATTAAAAAAATTAATATAAAAGAAAAAAAGACAAACCCGCTGAGTTTCTTGCCGGATCTTCACAGTTGAGGTCGTATTCCGATCCGGTGGTAGTGTAAGAAAAAAAATGTAACTGACAATTTGTAAGTGCCCCCGCAGGCCTATACAAAATAAAGACATTTCATTTCATTTCATTTCATTACATTTCATTTCATTTCATTTCATTTCATTTCATTTCATTTCATTTCATTTCATTTCATTTCATTTCAGAAATCAGAACACCTCAGAGGTAATACGCTACAATTGTTATTTACAGGAACCATTATACAAATATTGGCGCACGTGGTAACGAAGAAGTACCTGGATGACCGAGCTATGCTCGGTGTTTTTGTTTACTACGAGTACATCATGTTTTTTTGGAATTATATTTTTTGTAACTATGCAAATTTCTTACTGGTGATCATCTGATATATAAAATTCTCGTGTCACAGTTTTTGTTGCCAATCTCCTCCGAAACGGCTTGACCGATTTTTACCAAATTTTATATGCTTATTCAGTAGGTCTGAGAATCGGCCAACATCTATTTTTCATACCTCTGAAGGGTTGTCCACCCTTAACATTTTTTTAATTTTTTATATGGCAAAACAACGTTTGTCGGGACAGCTAGTATGAATAATATATTTTGATTTTACCGACATAATAATAGTAATAAAACAAAAATACCAAAAAAAATAACTAATAAGAAAAAAATGTAGAGCTAGAAATATAAATAATAATAATAACTTTATTGACACAAAAAGTAAGTACATTTCAGTCATTTGAAACCTCTGGTCCCTGAGGTAGTCGAAACTGTGTTTCAGGGTCCAGCGTCTTCTCCCATTTTCGTTTGTACTATATTACTTACATTAAGAGACATGTTAAGAAAAAAAAAGAAAAGTATTTGCGTACGTGTGTGTGTGTGTGTGTGCGTGTGTTGTGTGTGTGTGTGCGTGTGTGTATGTGTTTATGTGAATGTGTGTATGTGTTTACATACTACAATTGTAATTGACAAACTACTTAAGAAAACCTTCTACCTCTTCATAATCTAGGTCTTTAAGAAATAGAAAATAGATATAAAAATAAAAAAAAATAATTAACAAAATAGAACTCGAAAAAAAGAGAAATAAAAACAATCGGACCGACATTTGAACCCCGACTTCCTGCGTTTTAAGGTGCCCAAATTTAATGTATGTAATTTGGTGTTCTAATTTAATTTAATTTATTTTTAACCGACTTCCCAAACGAAAGAGGTTATCTATTCGTCGCGTATATTTTTTTTGAAGTGAAACTTCTTTATCGGGGTTGTTGAAGTGAATGAAACTTCTTTATCGGGGTTGGAAAAAAAATTAGTGTAACATTTTTTCGTTACGCGCCATCTTTTTCTGTTACGCGCCATCTTTTTTTTCCGTTACGCGCCATCTTTTTCTTATCCCTACCACGCGTGATATTAGATAGATTATTATAGATTAGATTATCAGATAAAGTTTAATAAAAGCCTTTTATTAAACTTTATCTAATTTAACTTTATTTAACCAATTTCTGTAAAGTTGCATATGGTAAATTATTTTTTGTAAAATAACGTCATAAAGAAGTTTCACTTCTTACGAGTGTACGCTAGTACACGCACACATTTTTTTTTTCTTTTAATTTCCCAACCGAGCTATTATAACTTCGTAAATGGTGATGAAATATCTCTGCGTATTCTAATAACTTTGTAGGTCTTTATGCAATGAAAACACGGATAAAACGACATTTTCTGAAAATGAAACCTTGCTAGATCGATTCATCGCCCTTTAAACCCCCTAAGTACAAAATTTCAAGAAAATCGTTGGAGCCGTTTCCGAGATCGTTGATATATATTTACATACTAGCTGTACCCGCGGCTTTGCTCGCGTGGAAATCAACGTGTCACAAAGTTTTTCCCGCGCACATCTCGACACCGTGGGAATTCTATGATAAAAAGTAGTAACATTAAAATCGGTTTGGCCGCTCAAGGATTATCTGGTCAAACACAGAGTGAAAAAACGAATTTAAAGTGTGTATTTGTGGGTAGGAACGTATTGTTATGTATTTTTTTTTAAATTAGACGAATTCTAATGTTGTAAACCGCTTTTTTGAACCAATTTACATTCTTAGTGGTCTGATTCACAATATCGAGATACTTTTTTTCAATCAACTCCTCCACATTTAACGTATCGATTATAAAGATACAACCAAAACGTATAGATTATAAAGATTGATTTGAACTTTTCCGAGTTGGAAAATACTATTTGAAGTAATTTTGGCGGATTCAAATTTCTAAGTAAGATTATAGGTAAACCTACTTTTATTATTAATTTGTGTTCAGGAGTTCCGGAAGGCATTAACGAATTCAAAAATTCTGTTGGATAATGTACTGCTTCCTCCATCTCAATGACTGTGTCTACCGAATAGTAGATCTGTGACGCTGCTTTAAATTTTGAAAAAAATAAATCATTTATTTTATCGACACGTTCCTTTGGTGGGTATATAGCCGTCTTTTGGAACCAATTTATAGTGTTATTGGTTGTATTAACAATATTGGGATATACTTTTTCAACCAACTCCTCCACATTTAAACGAAGACGTATCGATATAAAGATTGATTTTAACTTTTCCGGCTATTGTAGCACTATTATCTACTTGAAGTAAATCATTAGAAAATTGGAATATCACTGAACAGCGACATATATTCTAAGTTCATATTTTGTTTCATGTGGCCAGAGATAAGATCTTTTAAGAGGTGTATCGGGCTATTTGTGTGCGTAAATCCCGCATTGTTTTTTGTAAAGCAGAAGACATAATCAAAACACTTTTACAATTCATACGAACAGGGCGCACTCGCTCGCAGGGCGCTGCCGCACCCTGCTCGCTTATTTTTTATGTTTTCTTTTATGTTCCAACCTAACCTAACCCATACCGTTTAAAAAGCTACAGCTAAATCCAATTCTTAACAATAACATGACAATACTCCTGCATTTTTAGGATTCAAAGTGACACTTTTCATCATAATGGTCTCTCAGGAACGGGTTGTAATGTATTGTAATCAATAAGTACCAAACTCATACGGCTTAAGTTGGTTGTGTACTTAGATTATTATCAGGGTTGATGAATTGAAGTTTAATTTATTAATCACATTTCAGTTTAATGAGCTGTCATTAAACTTATAATATATACTAAAAGCAACCGTAAGCACTATGTGACTACCTTTTATAATTTAGGCTTGCACTATCCCGCATCATCAGGGAGGAGTTGATGGTAAAAAAAATATCCCGTGTCTTTGCTTAGTATTCTTATTACTTATACGTAAGCACTTGCGAGCCAACTTCTATAGCTTGGGCTTGCAGTACCCTGCATCATCAAGGCTGAGGAGTTTAAGATCGAAATTTTCATCATGTGTCTTTGCTGAGTAATTATATTACATACCCGAAAGCATTAAATGGCCAACTCCTATGGCTTAGGCTTGCAGTACCCTGCATCATCAGGCTTGAGGAGTTAAAGGTCAAAATTTTCATCATGTGTCTTTGCTTAGTAATTATATTACATACCTGAAAGCACTAAATAAGTAACTTCTATGGCTTAGGCTTGAAGTACCCCTGCATCATCAGGGTTGAGGAGTTAAAGGTCAAAATTTTCATCATGTGTCTTTGCTTAGTAATTATATTAAATACCTGAAAGCACCAAATGCCCATCTCGTATAGTTTAGGCTAGCAGCATCCTGCATCATCAGGGGTGAAGAGTTGAAGGTCGAAATTTTCATTTTGTGTCTTTGCTTAATAATCATATTACATACCCAAAAGCACCAAATGGCCATCTCCTATGGCTTAGGCTTGAAGTAACCCTGCATAATCAGGGTTGAGGAGTTGAAGGTCAACATTTTTACCGTGTATCTTTGCTTGGTATTTTTATTACATAACCGTAAGTACCAAATAGCCAACTCTTACGGTTTAGTCTTGAAATACCCTTACATCATCAGGGTTGAGGAGTTGAAGATCAAATTTTTGTCCCATGAATTTGTTTAACAATCTTATTATATATCCATAAAAACAAATTGACTTACTTCTACGGTTCAGGCTAGCATTACTCCTGCATCATCAGGATTGAAGAGTTGAAGGTCAATTTTTTTAGGAAATATCTGCTTAGTAATCTCATTCTACATTCAACCCAATTGGACTCCTACAGCTTAGGTTTGGCCGAGTATCGCTAATTTCGTTAATTTGCTTCAAAGAAATGGATCCTATGATCAGAACCGTATCAAACTTATCAGAGTACCCTTGAAGTACATTCTTTCAAATAAAAAAAAATCATCAAAATCGGTTGGCGGGAAATTGAGTTATTCATCTATTTATCGCGCACATCGTTAATGCAAATATCAGACTTATGCGCTTTTCAAGAATGAAAAAAAAAAATCATCCAAATCCGTTCATCCAGTGCAGAGAAATCGAGTAATAAATATAAAATTAAAAAAAAAAATACAGACGAATTGATAACCTTCTCCTTTTTGAAAGTCGGTTTAAAACTATGTTTTAACATAAAAATCAAAGCGAAATACTAAATTTTATTGAGGTGGCCTCAAAATTGACTGACTTTCATACAAACTTACATCTCCTATTTGTGTTAAATTGTGGGGGGGGGGGATAGAAAATTCATTCATAATTGACGTCTACGTCATAAAAAGAACCCCTAATAAAAATCATATTCGTATCTTTAGCAGTTTAGGCTCTACGATGTTTATTCAATAGATGAGTGAGAGAGCATCCTTTCGTTTTTATATTAAGTATATATAGATATAGAGATATAGATGTGTATATTATCAAACAACATAGGTACATACTTAACCAATAAAAATACATAACAAAGGAATACATTTTACAGACCATAACATGTTTAGTTTCAACCAATTCAACTATGCAGTTACTTATCTTATTAACACTTATCGAACACAGAATAAATACTGCGTAGTTTAAAATTGACATAACTTTTTTATTTATAAACCGATTTACATAAAATAAACACTAAATGTTAAGTGAAGTTTCCCACAACACAGCGGTGAAAATTATTTTTAAATTGGATAAGCCGTTTCTGAGATTAGCGTTTTCAAACACACAGACAAACAGACAAACAGACAAACAGACAAACAGACAAACAGACAAACAGACAAACAGACAAACAGATAAACAGACAAACAGACAAACAGACAAACAGACAAGATTTCTAAAAACCATTATTTTGGGTTCTATATCGTATTAAAGACCTCTAGAAATGGTTTTCACGTAAATTTATTCCATGTACAGACAGCGACCTCTTACAGATTTATTATAGTATAGATATATAATATATACAAGAATTGCTCGTTTAAAGATATTAGATGGAACACATTATTAGCAAATAGTGCTCTCTTTTAAAGGCAAAAACAAACTCTGTAGTCTTAATATTGCCTTCAAATTACGCACTTGTTTAATCCACTATGACATTTGACCATATGTTGTATTGATCTGAGGCTTGGACAGTATAAGACGACCTTAGTGTAGACAGTGAAATGAAATGAAATGAAATGTCTTTATTTTGTATAGGCCTACGGGGGCACTTACAAATTGTCAGTTACATTTTTTTCTTACACTACCACCGGATCGGAAAACGACCTCAACTGAGAAGATCTGGCAAGAAACTCCGCGGGTTTGTCCTTTTTCTTATTTATATCCATTAAAGTGTCGGATTAAGCCAGCGTGGGGCCTGTAGCACATTCTGACAGGAGGCCCAGAGGCCTTAAGTAAGGGTATTAAATAAAACAAAACTGTCACTAGTTAACTTTTCTGGATATAATCTGGAAAAATGAAGAGAGGCACGTTCTGTATCTACTTTCTATATCTTCTTTCAGTTTAAGATTTTTAGGATAGCAAAGATAGCAAAATATAAATAGCAGGTAGGCTTATTATTAGGATTACCCACTTAAAAAAAGGGTACGCTTATTATCAGTTAATTAACATTTATTATTAATCATTAATAAATTATTAATTATTTATTATTAATTAATAATATAACTTATTATTAATTATAACTTATAGATTACCCATTTAAAAAAAAGGTGTTGGGCCGCGGGGCCCGTAGCATTTGCTACTCTTGCTATGTGGCTTATCCAGGGTTACCAAGTCTCAAAAATGTATTCCCCTAAAGCCTTCATTAAAAACCCCTAAAATCCCCCATGGTTAATTATTAATTGAAATTCTTCAATTCTCTTCGTGGCAACCTGGCCTGACGACGAAAAAAAAAGGTCTTGGGGTGTAGTGCATGACCTTTTTTATTATTTTTCGTCGTGAGGCATGATCGTACAGCCTGGCGGGGAGACTTCCCTTTTGAAACACCTATATGTTGAAGTTATAAAAACCCCCAAAAGTTCCCCTAAAAATATTGCACCCCTAAAAATTCCCCATCCTACTTTTTTATCACCTGAATTTGGGGGAAAAACCCCTAAGTTGGGAACCCTGGGCTTATCCGGCTCTGCGTATTGAAAACGTACGTTTCTATGCCTACATTTAAAAAGCCTCTTAAATGTAGGCATAGAAACGTGCGTTTTCAATACGCAGATAGACACAAACGTCCAGGTTCAGCGACCAACGAGTTGGTCAAGAGCAGTGGTTCCTAACCGGTGGCCCGCGGACCACTGGTGGTTAGGGTTGTGAAAAAATCGATTATGTTTTCAGAACAATCGTTGTTTTTGTTAATAGATTTATTGACCAAAACACTTCATACGATTATATTTTGGTAAATAAATAAGTCAATGAAAAAAAAAACTATTAATTATGCAATAAGTCCCTGGAAGCATTCAAAGTGATCCGCATTCGAAACATTGTAAAATAAGAAAATAAGAAGCCAACAAAAAAAACATAAAAAAGTGTAATGACCAGTAAAAAAAGATCGTCAAAAGTATACAAAATTTAGTATGATGACCAAAAAAAAGGTGTCAGAAGTATATGGTCGTCAGATTTCAATGTGATGATGTGATTCCACTGACCTTGGTGGTCCTTGAGTCGACAGATATTATTATATTAATACGTGAAGCAAAAATTTGTGACGGATTTTTAAGTAATATGCCGCGGACGGATTAGTATGAAATTTTGCACGGTTATAGTGGACGTAGAGAAGGAGTGCAGAATGTTAATATTTTTTTCAAATAATGCATTTTTCATACATAAAATCAACTAAAAACACATTACACACACTGCCTTGCATTTGTCACAAACACATATGTACTTAGTAAATGAAAATGAAAAGACACAACGTCAAGAATGTCAGATGACATTTGATTTTTAATTTAAATTACGGTCGAATTTCGGCCGATGCTACGGGTGACTAGTTTTGTCAAATGGTCCTAAAAGGTTTAGAACCACTAGTCAAAAGCATACACCGTGAAAAGGCGTAAGGTCTCCTGGGTCATGTCTTCGCCATAAGCGAAACGAGCTCTAACCTTATGATGGACAAAGTTGAAAGACAAAGAAGAAAGAAGTCCTGACTGCGTAACATCAGGGAGTGGACCGGAGTAGCTGGTGCCGTGGTCACTGATAATAATAATGAGGATTTTAAACGCAAGTATCAATATCGACTTGAATCGAAGTTAAAGCTTGTCACATTAAGAAGTCACAGGCTTGAATATCGCAAGAATATTGACCGAGAAGTTTTAAAGTGGTCCAAATTACCCAATCAATCTTTTTACAACTTCTCAACAGATACTGGAGCTAACTTTTGTTACCCATATAAAACAAAATGGCAAATAAAAAAAAAAATTTAAACAAAAAATACAACCGACTTCCATGCCACATAAAAGTAAAAAATAATTTAAATACATGTTGGTTTAGAGCAAAAACAGTACTTAGTACATAGTACCGAAGTCGGCGCTTACCATATTTTGCTGGATCATGACGAAACTACATGTATCTTGGACTTGACACATGGACAGCGGAGTCGGAGCCTCCCCTGAACCAAATTCGATTTCTATGTCCAGCGTTGGCCTTCATACTGACTTTCTTTTATAAATTACTAGCAGTTCCGGTTTCACCCGCGTAAAAAAAAAACATGCGTGCGTACAAAGTACACATGTCAGAAGTGAAACTTCTTTGGCGAACTAATTTATAAATCTTGTTTATATTTATACAAATCTAAAACTTTAAATTTCCAAGATTAAGAGGAAGGGAAAAAAAAAATTTTAAACAAAAAATACAACCGACTTCCATGCCACATAAAAGTAAAAAATAATTTAAATACATGTTGGTTTAGAGCAAACACAGTTCTTAGTACATAGTCCCGAAGTCGGCGCTTACCATATTTTGCTGGATCATGACGAAACTACATGTATCTTATATGAGCGCCGACTTCGGGACTATGTACTAAGAACTGTGTTTGCTCTAAACCAACATGTATTTAAATTATTTTTTACTTTTATGTGGCATGGAAGTCGGTTGTATTTTTTGTTTAAAATTTTTTTTTTCACGCTTTTCAGTCACGATAAAATCAGTTATGGCTGTTGCTAGTCGTCCGCTAACCGGATAAATAAAATTAATTATTCGTCCGATTTTCGGATGAATAAAATTATGTGCTGACGTCATCATATAAAAATAGACTTTTTTGACACAACCGGTCGGGGGCGCTACCGCGCCCCCTCCCTTAGATTCTGAATTGGAAAAATCTGTTCGAACCTAACCTAACCGAATAAAACAACTTTTTCTGAGTAAACATTTATTTAAAGAAAAGACCTATAATTATCAATATTTAAAGTAGAAAAAGTAATATAAACCTTATAACTAAGAGTGTAATTCAACTGATACTGATAAAAATAACCCATCCAATTTAAAAAGGTTGGTAGTACTCATGCATCTTTCAGGTAATTGTATTCAAAGTGGAATTTTTGATCATAATTATATCCTCTCCGAAACTCATTGTTGGTATTGTGAACAACAACATTATGTATACGTAAGCACAATATGGCCGATGCCTACGGTTTAAACTTGAAGGACCCCAGCATTATCAGGGTTGAGGAGTTGAAGGTCAAAATTATCATGTCATATCTTTGCTTAGTAATCTCATTACATATACGTAAGCACCATATGGCCGATGCTTATGGTTTAAACTTGCAGTACCCTGCATCATCAGGGTTGAGGAGTTGAAGGTCAATTTTCTTATCATACGTCTTTGCTTTGTAAATATATTACATATCCATAAGTATCAAATGGCCAACGCCTATGGTTTAAGCCTGAAGTACCCCTGCATCATCAGGGCCGAAGAGTTGAAGGTCAAAATTATCATGTCATATCTTTTCTATGTAATCTCATCGCATGCACGTAAGCAACAGATCCCCAACTTCTATGGCTTGGGCTTACAGTACGCTGCATCATCAGGGTTGAGGAGTTGAAGGTCAACTTTTTATCATACGTCTTCGCTTTGTAAATATATTACATACCCATAAGCATCAAATGGCCAACGCCTATAGTTTAAGCCTGAAGTACCCCTGGATCATCAGAGTTGAGGAGTTGAAGGTCAAATTTTTCATCTTATATCTTTGCTTAGTAATCTTATCAGATATACGTAGCGATCATGTAGCTAACGCCTATAGTTTAAGCTTGAAGCACCCCAGCATCATCAGGATTGAGGAGTTCAAGGTCCAATTTTCCACCGTACACAACCATTTTTCTAATGTTTTACCTTACATTTTTTTAAATATCATTTTGAGTGCGTAAGATAGAAATAGCTAAGTTTTATGGATTAGGCATTCAATACCCCTGCATCATCAGGATTGAGGAGTTGAAGGTCCAATTTTTCGTCGTATACCTTTGCTTAGCAATGTTATTACAAATCCGTGAGCAACAAATGTCTAACGTTTATGGTTTCAGCCTGCAGTACCCCTGCATCATCAGGGTTGAGGAGTTGAAGGTCAAATTTGTCATCGTACATCTTTGCCTTGCTATCTTATTATATATCCGTAAGCACTAAATGGCCATCACCTACGGCTTGGGCTTACAGCACCCTGCATCATCAGGGTTGAGGAGTTGAAGGTCATTTTTTTTATAATATGTCTTTGCTTAGTATTGTTATAACATACCCATAAGCACCAAATGGTCAACCCCTATGGTTTAGGCTTGAGGCACCCCTGCATCATCAGGATTGAGGAGTTGAAGGTCAAATTTTTCATTACATGTCTCTGCTTAGTAGTCTTGTTACATATATGTAAGCACCAAATAGCTAATGTTATAGTTTAGGATAGCTGTAACCCTGCATCATCAGGATCGAAGAGTTGAAGGTCAAATTTTTTGTCAACCTATATAAACATAGATATATAATACATATTCCAAGTTTCATAAGAATCGATTCGGCAGAAGCCGAGTTATCTCAAATTATCTAAAAAACTTGAGGAGTGGTGGTGGTTTCCACCCCATAACTCAAAGAGTTAAGCATCACAGCATACCCATGTCCAAGAGAAAAAGTTGCGTGACAAAATTTCCTATCAAATGAAAGAAAGAAAATGGAAATCGGTTTATAAACACCCAAGTTATTCAAGATTTTAAGAAACCGACATTTTCCAATTTTCTGGGAAAACCGCCGGAAGGTTTTCATTTTCCTCAATATGGGACTGCCTGTGAAAGTAGTCGCATACAATGTCGTATGAATCGTGTCGGTAGGTCGACGATTTCTAGCCATTTCGCCCGAACATACATAAAAAAAAAAAAAAAAATATACGTGACGAATAGATAACCTCTTTCCTTTGGGAAGTGTCGGTTAAAAAACGATATACAAAGAAAAAAGACAAACCCACTGAGTTTCTTGCCGGATCTTCTCAGTTGAGGTCGTGTTCCGATCCGGTGGTGTAAAAAAATATATATATGGTGTAAATATATATTTGACAATTTGTAAGCGCCCCCGAAGGCCTAAGCAAAATAAAGACATTTCATTTCATTTCAACCGCTCTATTTTAATAAGCTTATTGCCAACCTTTATTAGGTGGAGAGGCACCTTATGAGAAGAACCACTGTTCTGTCTTAAGACGATTACAGATGTCCATTCCCTTCAACTGAACTAACGGCTCGTTTGCTACTTGAATGTTATAAACAAAAATTGTCATTTTTCTGAATATTACAAATAAAGGGTTTTTTCATCTGACATAAATATGCAGTCCACCTGATGGTAAGTGGTCACTTCCGTCCATGGTCATCAGTAATCAACTACATACAGAACATGGGTTCCATCTGAAGACAATCACAGATGCGTTGTTACTCCCGAAGACTATAATGGTCGCCTCATGTGAAAGTGTGCCGGCAACCACACCCTTCCATCGAAACGCAAGAAACGCTAGAAATAGGTGTGGCGGTGGTAATTCCCCGCTCGAACTTAACTGGTTTTACCACCTTTCATTTTTATTCATTTAATTGTTATCAAAAAAGACACCAACAATATGATATTTCACTAATTTATTCAGATATCCAAAAATCATTAAGTAAGTCGTTCGGTTGGTGGTTTACATGCGTGCGCGGAACCAGGCGTTGAAGGAGGTGACCCTGGCGAAACCGGCGGGATGACCACGGGTGCAGCCTTGACCCGAGCCGAAGGAGGTGATACCGATCTGAAAGAGGTATTCATTATAATTATACCGGATAAGAATATTCAGCGATGGATTCATGTCTGCTAATAGTAGTCGTAAGGACTTGTAATTAAAATATATGGCGAAAAGATGTAAATGCTAAAACTTACAAGAGTCGATCCGATGTGGAGAGGGCCACCGGAGTCACCACCGCAGGTGCTCCTGCCACCAGCGCCGCTGGTGCAGAGAGTGGAAGCGACGACGTTGACAGGGAAGGACCTTCGGCACACATCGTTGGTGATGACCTGGAGGGTCACGTGTCTGAGAGACTGGTTCTGGCTGATGTTGCCAGCAGATCCTGGAAAGGAAATTCTTCATTTAATGTAAGTCTCTCAAAATGAGGCTTAGGCCATTCCATTGTGGCGACTTGTATGACTTTTTACACGAATAATTTAGTCATGAAAAGAAGAAGCTTATTGTTTTATAGATTATCCATAAAAGCGTCGTCATCAAGGGCTATGGCTTTCGCGTCATTAGAAATGAGCCTGCAAGTGGTTGCAAGCTCATTTACCGGTAGAAAAAAGAAATGCTTCAAGCCAGAAATAGATGCGGTGCTGGTACCTCGTCATACTCGTTCAAAATAATCGTTATTCTTTATTAAAGTGCTGAATGGATGTGTGCTTACCGTCAGCCTGGCGACCGAAGCCGACGGCGACAGCGTTGCTGCCAACGTACTGGTTGGAGCCGCTGGCCAGACCAATGTTCCTGATTGCGTCTGGAACATAAATGAGTGATAAATATCTCGCTAATAAATTTACTCTCGGAATACAAATTATAAAGGTGTTTATACCAATTCTTCCAGTAATGGAAGCGAAAATAAAACAGGTCTAACACATTGATCACAAACAAGAATGATTACTATAGTGAAATGGCTACGAAGTTTCTTTCCTCGCTTGTTAAGAACCAACTTGTGAAGCGATATTCTATTTCAGCCCTTTGAAATCCATTGCTGGTCCCAACCTCCCCTAAGGTTCGCCTGCACCTCCCCTTTTTTTTTGTTGTCGAGGGGGAAACCTTTAGAAGGTACCCGACGCCGTGGGAGCGACGCAGGGTTATGTGGGATTTTTACCGCACTAAAAGCCCCCGGTGGCCGTTCTCGGCGCTAAAAAGGAGGACTCCGGGATCTCGAAACGACTTCAACCGGAATCCTCCTGCGCGTTGCCCCATCGGGCTCCTCCCAGATGGGCGGCTGGGCCCACCGCTCCGTCTAGTCTTTACAACGGTATGCGACCACACGTACCGCCGTCCTCCCCGGGATCACCTGACTGAACGGTTCGAGCTCCCACTCTAGCCGCTCGCAACCCCGGAAGCCCCTTTTAGTCGCCTCTTACGACAGGCAGGGGATGCCGTAGCCCTATTCTGGTCCCGGAACTACAGGGTGCGGCTGCACCTCCCCTAAGGTACGGTTCCTGGGCGTCGTTATTACATAGTAAGACGTGGCAGCTCACCTGGATTGTGTCCTTAAGTCACCTTCCACGACATCCGCAAGATTTAGGTGCTTTTCAAGAGCGACACCACAGATTAAGGAGCGGTAGATTAGTGAGGTTGGAAAAGACTACTGTACTCATAAAGACTACTTAAAATAACTTTGGAAATCAGTTTTTTTTTCTAGATAACTTAATCTCAAAACTTACTGGTGTAAGCGATGTGGTTGATGGTGATCATAGCGACGTCGTTGTTGAGGTTGTTGTGGTTGTAGCCTGAGTGCATCTCCACGCGGTTGGTGTTCACGCGGGTACCGCCAGAGAAGAGACGGTTGGAAGCGAACACCAGGGTGAACTGGCGAGCCTGGTTGTTGCGATGTCTCCAGCAGTGGGCAGCGGTGACCGCGCGGGTGTGTGACACCAGCGAGGAGCCGCAGACTGATTGACCGCCAGTGGTCATGGCGATCAGCAAACCAGCCTGGATGGACGCAGTGTCAATTAAAAAGTGTTCGTTACTAATTTATTGCTGATATTTCAGTGAAAAGAAAGTATAGCACGAGCAGCAAAGAGTCTGACCTTACATTCTAATCTTATTTGGTGTTAATTACAGATTTTCGTGGATAGCAGTGGCTGCTGACCATCAGGTGCACTAGATGATCATTGCTACTTTTATTTGATATGTATATAAAACTACTTGACTAGCATGATATCCTAATGTTCTTGCTCTCTCTATCAGGAGGTCCAAGGTTCTAACCCAGGCACGCACCACTGATTTTCGTGCGTATTAGAAATTAATTATCACTGCTTTTCGGTGAACGAAAACATCGTGAGGAAACCTACACACCCGACAGTTCTTTAAAATCAAAAAAGTTATCGGAGCTGTGGGAAGACCACCTGGCACTTGGTCAGCGCGGTGGATATGGCATAAAATTCTCTCATTCTGAGAGAAAACCCGTGCTCAGCAATGGGACAATAATGGGTTGACGACATAAAACTACTTACAAAGTGAGGAAACTGTCCGACGTTGGAATTGGAGCCTCCCACGATCCTGGATCCGTCGAAGTCCATGGCCTCCTCAGCAGCCTTGATGCGGGCGGCTTCGGGCATCCCGATCTCCTCGTGGTAGTCGTAGAAGATGGGCTCATATTCGGGCGCAGCTAATGCTGCTACCGCCAGAGCGAGGACAACTAGGAAGGTTCTCATTGTGGAAGGCTTCTCCGTAGTATGCTTTAGTGATCTTTTCCAGCTCTTTTATACCAAAGAATAATGTTTTATCAGGATTAAAATCTCATATCAGTATATCATTATTTGATTTATCGACGAGTATCATATCTAATTGTTTATTCAACATTTTTCATATGCTGGCAGGGATCCGTTGAGTTCATAAATATTTTCTATCATTTTTATTATTGGATTTTACGAACTAACTACTCTTTCACCTGTAGAACAAAGAGGACTGTACTTAATCTTTTGGCAAATAGAGTTAAATACTTGAAATTACTCTTCATAGAGAAGGCTATTAGAGACTTTAAAAATGAAGATTCCGTGGCAAAAAATGTTAATATGTTACGAACCATTAATAAACTGGCGCCTTAAGAAACTTCTTAAAATACGAACAAAGGAGATGTTTCAAAATGTATGGACCTTTGGCCAGGTATCTGTACACCATATGATAAAAATGCCAGTAAAGTATAGAACACTTTTTAACTAAGCATTTTATTTAAATCGACTGGGTTTATTGGTACAAAACCAGAATTTTAAGTTAGAATTGCAACACAATTTAATGGCGGCGATATTATTGCATTTTGACAGTTGAGGTTATTATATAAACTGTGACAATGAAAATCAGTTGTCAGTGATCATCTGATCCAATGCAATTAAAATCATAATAATTAATAAAATAATCAATATGACAGTTGTCAGATAATGACAACTACAGTTTTGTCCACAGACTGTCTAAATCAGTTGTTTCGCCATATTGGAAAACGAAGAAGATAGTTGATTTTATTTGGTTTTGTACCAGAAAAGTACACGTTTTCATTAATTTTAAGTATTTTTTTCGGATTCTTGAATTTTTTCTCGATTTTTTGAGATGGTGTACATATACTTAGCCAAGATTGAAACATCTCCTTTGCATTTTTTCCTTATTCTTCTTTGAAATTGACAACCTTTACGAGTTGGACATGCACCCTTGCTTCTGAAGGTTGTGAATAAGCTTATTAAAGCCGTCCTGATTCTTTCTTCTTCCGACTTATCTCTCTCCAGCAACTATGCCGTACTGTCGTAACATATACATACATGTTAAGCGAACGCTCGGCCGCGTTGCATGGTAGGCGGAGTGGGGGATGTTAGATTTTTTTCGTTACAGAATTTCTTGATCGGTCGCTGCGCACTAAAACCCTCCCGGTGGTAGTCCTCGGCGCTATAAAAAAGGACTCCGGGTTCTCGAAACGACCTCAACCGGAATCCTCTGAGCGCGTTGCCCCATCGGGCTCCTCCCAGATGGACGGCTGGGCTCACCGCTCCGTCTAGTCTTTACGACGGTATGCGACCACACATATCGCCGTCCTTCCCGGGATCGCCTGACCGAACAGTTCAAGCTCCCACTCTAGCTGCCTGCAACCCCGGAAGCCCCTTTCAGTCGCCTCTTACGACAGGCAGGGGATGCCGTAGTCAGCTAACTCCCAACCAAATTTTACAGCTGACTACAAAATTTTATGAAAATATTTCCAGCCGTTTAGACGTGAAGAAGTAACAAACATACACTCACAAACTTTCGCCTTTGTAATATTAGTATGATTACCTTCAATAGATAATAAATAAGGATTTAAATGTAATTAGCGAGATATTGCTATTCAATCAAAAGATAAAAACAATATCTATTGATGAGACATAAAGTTGCATCGAGTTACACCTGTTTTTGAATTACAAAATTTCATTTGCTCGCATGAAATTGTGCTGCGTCCACGTGGCGGAGGCGTTCCGCTAACCAGAGTAAAAGAGAATTAGCTAGGGCCGTTCGGCGAATCCCTGTAGTTCCTGGATCAGAATAGGGCTACGGTATCCCCTGCCTGTCGTAAGAGGCGACTAAAAAGGATTCCGGAGTTGCGGGCGGTAAGAGTGGGAGCTCGAACCGTTCGATCAGGCAGTCCCGGGAAAGGCGGCGGTATGTGTGGTCGCATACCGTCGTAAAGACTAGACGGAACGGTGGGCCCAGCCGCCCATCGGGGAGGAGGAGCCCGATGGGGCAAAGCGCTCCGAGGATTCCGGTTGAAGTCGTTTCGAGATCCTGGAGTCCTCCTTTTAGCGCCGAGAATAGCCACACTTTAGTGATAAAAATATTACACTCCTAAAAATTCCCCTAAATTTGGGGGGAAAAACTCCTAAGTTGGGAACCCTGGCCCGTACTGAGACCACGCACGGCCCCGCGAGTTTATTTGATTGTGTGCGTAACAAGTGAGTGCCTACAGGCCACCGCTGCTCACGCTTACATTCAAACCGGCGACGGCCGATTTGTAAGAAGCTGAGTTACTATTCTCTATGTACTGCGGCGTAACTAAGGCTGTCGAAGGTCTTTCTCTCCACTTTTTGTGATCACAGATGCCATATTGAAAATAAAAAAAACATGCGGCACTCGGGGACTGCCGCGGTAAAGCAATTGCATGGCATTTTTATCAACTTTTGCTATTATAATTATTTATTTGTGCATTTTTTTTTCTTTG
>OX453086.1:8034599-8104952 GCA_949699795.1 Spicauda simplicius | reverse complement strand
TGTCCATTAATCATGTGAGGTTCGAAAGGGGGGGGGGGGAGGGGTCCATAAAAAATCACGAAATATCACAAGGGGGAGGGAGGGTAAAGTAATATATCACGTGTATTTTTTCGGCAAGCGCGCGAATCATCAACCGAAAACGGTGTTTTTTAGAAATAAAAAAATAGATTCCTTGCAGGTACGAATAACACGTGAAATAGGGGTGGGGAAAGGGTAGTCTTAAACCTCACCATGTATCACCAAGGGGAGGGGGGGGTCAAAATATGCCAAAAAAAACATCACGTGATTAATGGATGGCCCCTTAGTCCTCGGGAGTAGCAACGTATCTGTAATTGACTTCAGATAGAACCTATATTCTATGAGAACTTGCTTATGTCCATGAGCGACAGACCACTCCAGATGTACTGCATGCTCGTTTGCTACTTCAACCAGATAAAAAGATAGTGCCCTGCTCTAAACGGAATCCAAACAGAATCAAAAAATTAATCAAATTAAGTTCTGTGTCAGCGATGATTAAATTATCAAATTTATTGTTCTTTCGTGTATTCTCCGTTCCATTTTAATACTTAACGTTTACTCACGATATGCGGTTTTTGAATCCTTTTCGAATTCTTTTTGCCGATATTTCGACCCAGTTGCATGGATCGTGGTCACGGCGAAACTGCGGTGGCGAGGAGAAACCGTTGACAAGCACTAGTGATAGATTAAACTATCTACCCTACGTCTAGTTCGTTTTTCTTTTTTAGGTTCCATATCACGACACACAACACTAACAGTATCCTTACGCACCGAACTTTGAACTCTATGTGATTGACATAAACTTCAAAAACCGCATATCGTGAGTACCCGTTAAGTATTAAAATGTGTCAATTCCGCGATAATATTAGTCTAAAATCATATATTCTCCGTTCCGTTCAATCAACGGTAGAAAAACTTACTGGTATAAGCGACGTGGTTGATGGTGATCATAGCGATGTCGTTTTGAAGGTTATGTACATTGTAGCTGCCGTGCATGGTCACACGGTTGGTGTTTTGACGGGTTCCACCGGAGTAGAGGCGGTTGGACGCGAGGATCACGGTGAACTGGCGAGCCTGGGCGGCGAGGGACCTCCAGCAGTGCGCGGCGGTGACCAAGCGCGTGTTAGACACCAGCGAGGAGCCGCATACTGAGTTGTGACCGCTGGTCAGCGCGACGATTAGACCGCCCTTGAGGAATTGGAAAGCACATATTAAAATTTAAATGAAACAAATTCAGTAAAAAAATGTAAACACAATTTCAAATGTACAATGTAAAAAAACACACATTCACACACACACACACACACGCGCACACACACACACACACACACATACACACACAAACACACACTTAGGTTCTTGGTATGTTTGTTCAGTTTTATAGCATTGTTTAGCGCTTCTGTGTTCTGATTTTTTTTAGTCCAATCGAAGTAGCAAACATGCAGTCTCTCGTCAACCCATTATTGTCCCACTGCTGCACGGGTCTTCTCTCAGAATGAGAGAGTTATAGGCCATAGTCCACCGCGCTGGCCAAGTGCGGATTGGTGGACTTCACACACCTCCAAGAACTTCTTATTTTTTTAAAGATCTCTCGGGTGTGTAGGTTTCCTCACGATGTTTTCCTTCACCGAAAAGCAGTGATAATTAATTTCTAATACGCACATAAATCAGTGGTGCGTGCCTGGGATTAAACCTCGGACCTCTCGATTGAGAGGACAAGTTTCAACCATTAGGCTATCACTGCTCTTGTTAGGCTATCACTACTCTTACATGCAGTTTACTTGATGGTAAGTGGTCACTGCCAACGATATTGACGACCGGCGTGGCGGAGCGGTTACCATACCGGTCTGACGCGCAATGGGTCCCGGATTAGATTCCCGGCCACATAGGTATCTGAATGATGTTCTGGTTCTGGGTGTTTGTGTATTCGTCTTGTGTGGGTCCTGTGAGGCTATGAGTGTAGAAAGCATGCGAGCGTGCGCGTTTATTTGTAATTAAATTCGTATATGGAGTTCCATCTGAAATCAATTATAGATGCGTTGCTACTCTCGAGGGTTAAGATAGTCCATCCATCCGCCTTTTAAGATCCACTGCTGGATATAGGCCTCCTCTAAATGGCACCAATCCAATCGTTCCTGTGCCTTCTGTATCAACGGTTTCCCGGTGTCTTCATCAGGCCATCGGTCCACCTGGTGGAAGGGCGATCTGTGTTCCTTTGGCCTAAACATCGTCGCGACCTGAGAAGACCTGAGAAAGAAAAGTCTTCTTTCCCATCGATTATTGGTCCTTCGAGCAATGTGGCCGGCCCACTGCCACTTCAGCTTGCTAATTTTGAGAGCTCGATAAGCTCCGTTCGTCTATTTCATTGTTGCGAATCTTCCACAGATCCGAGCATAGCCCTTTATAGCACGAGCGATCCTGAGGGATTCGAATGAGGCCTACAGTAAAAGACCATATATCGGCGCCATAGGTCATCACTGGCAACACACATTACTCGAACAATTTCGACCTCAGGTACTGAGGAATTGTGGACGAGAAGATACTATGTAATTTTAATGATATAGGGTCGTGTTATATAAAAATAAGCCGGCAACCACGCCCTTTTCTCGAATAGAACATTAATAAGCAGTTTTAGCGTTTCGATGGAAGGGTGTGGTTGCCGGCATACTTTTATACGAGGCAACCATCATAGTCCTCGGGAGTAGCAACGCATCTGTGATTGACTTCAGATATAACCCATGTTCTATATGAAGTTGCTTACAGATATCCATAAGCGGCAGTAACAATTTACCATCAGATGGACTGCATGCTCGTTTGCTACTTCAATAGCATAAAAAAAACTACTTACATAAAATGGAAACTGTCCAACGTTGGAGTTGGAGCCTCCCACGATTCTGGATCCGTCGAAGTCCATGGCCTCCTCAGCAGCCTTGATGCGGGCGGCTTCGGGGATGCCGATCTCCTCGTGGTAGTCGTAGAAGATGGGCTCATATTGGGGCGCAGCTGATGCTGCTACCGCCAGAGCGAGGACGACTACGAAGGATCTCATTGTGGAAGGCTTCCTCGTAGAATGCTTCAGTGATCTTTTCCAGCTCTTTTATATCAAAGCATAATGTGTTATCAGGATTAAAACTATCTGATGAAATCGAAAAATTATTATCTATAATTATCTTTTTAACTTTTAACAGGGATCCGTTGAATTTGTGAATTCTTAGTAGTGTTTGAGCAGTGATAGCCTAATGGTTGAAACTTGTCCTCTCGATCGGGAGGTCCGAGGTTCAAACCCAGGCACGCACCACTGATTCATGTGCGTATTATAAATTAATTATCACTGCTTTTCGGTGAAGGAAAACATCGTGAGGAAACCTACACACCCGAGAGTTCTTTAAAAAAAAAACTCGGAGGTGTGTGAAGTCCACCAATTCGCACTTGGCCAGCACGGTGGACTATGGCTTAAATTCTCTCAGTATGAGAGCAAGATAAGTGAATCGAAAGGGTTTTCTGAGAATAGCAAAATATAAAGAGATGTATTGGTGGTAGAACCAGTGTAGTTCGACCGGGGAAGTACCACACCTATTTCTAGCGTGAAGCAGTTTTTGCGTTTTGGAAGGGTGTGGTTGCCGGCACACTTTTATATGAGGCGACTATCTTAGTCCTCGGAAGTAGCGACGCATCTGTGATTGACTTCAGCTAGATCCCCGTGTTCTATGAAGTTGCTTACAGATGTCCATGGGCGGCAGTGACCACTTGCCATCAGGTGCACTGCATGCTCATTTGCTACTTCATCCAAATATATATAAATATATGTATGTTGTTCACGTCAAGTGGTTCACGTCTTGTTCATTTGCTACTCCAATCAGATAAAAAAAAAAAACATGCGTGCGTACAAAGTACACGTGTCAGAAGTGAAACTTCTTTGGCGAACTAATTTATAAATCTTGTTTATATTTATACAAATCTAGAACTTTAAATTTCCAAGATTAAGAGGAAGGGAAAAAGGCGTGATACGACGTTCGCTCTGTCTCACTTTTTCTCTCAATCTTTCTCACTCGCTTGCTCCCTACTCTCACTCCACGGCTAGTTGCTCATGCTACGTTCGCCCTGTCTTACTCTCTCTCAATCGGTCTCGATCACTCTCTCTCTCTTTTCCGACACTTCCGTTGCATACCGGCGTGACGTTTCATCTGTAAAAATTTTACCCTCATGCGCCTAAAGAAGTTTCACTTCAAAAGAAGATTAAACACTGGTCTAAATGTACGGAATCCAAACAGAATTTAAATAATTCAGTCTAATTAAGTTAGCGACGAAGTAGTCAGCGACGATTCATTTATCAAATTGATTGTTTTTTCTTTAAGTTTTGTTGTATTCTTCGGTCCATTTAACAATTGATTGACTGATATGTGATTAACTAATTAGGAAGATATTTACATTTCAATCAACGTTGTTGCCTGTCCAAATTTATACATTTAATCGCAATCATCTATATGTCGGAGGAAGGGATGAATACAACTTAGAAGTTACTGAAGATGGCTAGGCTTACATTAACATTCATAGTTTATAGAATAATTTAAATGATTATAGATTAGAATAAGTAACCATTGTTTTATATTGTGTTTGAGTTATATTGTCATGGTGTATGATTTACAATCAGAGCAGAGACTTTTAAGAAGTCTCTAGTGGAGTCGAGGTATGTGGCCGCACGGTGGGGAAACATTGATAAATACTGATGTGAGCAATCGAGGAGGATCATAATTTCGTTGTGTGTAAGTGTGCGGTCACTGCCTTGAACCCGCTGCTCAAATAGCTTAATTGTATTAGATTATAACCTACGTGTATTTGAAATCATTATTTTGTGGATCTCTGAATATAAAGTGTCAAGAACAATTAATGCTGTATTTGTGCCCGCATTTACCCTTCAATGACGCCCACAAAATCCACTAATTACTAAAGATGTCGATGAGAATGGAATAATCTCCGACATATATATTAATACGTGAAGCAAAGATTTGTGGTTCGTTTTTAATCGTTTGCTGCAGACGAAGAAGTATGAAACTACTCACGGTTATCTTAATATATATAAATTACGTGTCACTTTATTTGTCCGCAATGGACTCTTAAACCTCTGAACCGATTATAATCAAATTTACTCAACGTGTGCATTTTGATCCAACTTGAAAGATAGGATAGTTTATATCTTAATTTATAGGTTTAATTGCAAATGTTTATGTAACATTTCTTTAACCACAGCAACGCGTGGCCGGGTATGCTAGTAGTTGATATAGAGAAGGATAGCGCAATGCTAATACTTTTTTCAAATAATGCATAAAACATACATTAAATCAACTAAAAACATTACACTCAGTACCTTGCATTTGACACAAACACATACACAATAAACGAAATAGCACATATTGAATGTTCTATTCAATATGTTCTATTTCGTTTATTGTCTTACTATGAAAACACAGCGTCAAAAATGTCAAATGTCTTTGATAAAATACCCGCTATTGCTTTTAAATGAAGCTTAGTTATCAAACCACTTTTTACCTTTAACGGATGCGTTCAAAATAACTTGAAAATTATAACATTTTATTTAAATTAGAGAAATATTGTTTCTACTTTGGACAATATAAAGTTTAGTTTTTAAATTTAAATTACGGTCGAATTTCGACCGTTGCGACGGGTGGCTAGTAATTATAATTGCATAAGTCCCCAAGTGCCGCATTTTTTTTGGTGAATTTCTACCAGATTTGCCCTTTATCTATATAATAATAATAATAAGCTTTATTTTCTTTATAGTCTTAAGTTACAATCGTAATCGTAAGATACACATTGGATGGATTGTACAGAAATGTGTAATCATCCATTTTAATGGCCGCCATCTTGGATTCGATTTATTTCATGCTGTATTGTATTCTGCAAGTTAAGCCTCCATAACGTAGTAACATTATAACACAGTTGTTGACTTGAGATATTTTATACACACAACGATTTTTTTCCACATTTATTTTTTATTAAACATAATAAATAATAAAATAATAAATAAATAAATACGCTTTCTACACTCATAGCCCCACACTAGGATTTTCTCCTGTGTCGTGAGTACCATGGATACATACAAGACGAATACACAAATACCCAGACCCAGAACATTAATCTAAATTCATCATTCATATACCAGTCTGGCCGGGAATCGAACCCGGGACCCATTGCGCATCAGACCGGTATCGTAACCGCTCCGCCACGCGGCTCGTCATCGTAAAAATCTCAATAATATAGCATTATGAAAAGAGGTTTATATCTAATACTATCCTGAGTCAACATCGATTCATCTTGCAAAATATGACCTAAGTTTAAATTAGTTAAAGCATATTATTAATATTATATTAAAACAATATTTTCAATCAATGTAATTATACAGTTATTTATAAAAAAAACACGCGACCCTCAGGAACTGCCGTGGTAAAGCTATTGCATAGCATTTTTTATCAACTTATGCAATTTTACTTATTTATTTCTGTAAGCAGTTTTTTTCTTTAATATTAATTCAAGTTTTTTTTCATTGATACTATATACTTTCTCAGAAACAGCTGCTTATATATTCTTCCAATTTCCGAGCAGCTCGTCTCGATCCGTGGAGCTTCGTACTGTCGAAATATACACATTAAGCGAACGCTCAGCCGCGCTACATTGTAAGCGGAGCGGGGGGTAATAGGTTTTTTCGTTACGGAATTTCTTGATTCAGTCGCCGTGCTCAAAGCCCAAGCAAAGTAGTATCTTCTCGTCCAAAATTCCTCAGTGCCTGAAGTCGAAATTATTCGAGCAATGTGTGTTGCCAGTGATGACCTACGGCGCCGAAACGTGGTCCTTCACGGTAGGCCTCATTCGGAGGCTCAGGGTCGCTCAGCGTGCTATGGAGAGGGTTATGCTCGGAATTTGGCTACGAGACATGATTCGCAACGATGAAATCCGTAGACGAACAAAGCTTACAGACTCAAAATTAGCAGGCTGAAGTGGCAGTGTGCCGGCCACATCGCTCGTAGGACCGATAACCGATGGGGAAGAAAGGTCCTCGAGTGGCGACCACGTTTAGGCAAAAGGAGTATAGGTCGCCCCCCTACCAGATGGACCGATGATCTGAAGAAGACAGCGGGAAACCGTTGGATTCAGAGGGCACAGGACCGGTTGGAGTGGCGCCATTTAGGGGAGGCCTATGTTCAGCAGTGGACATCAAAAGGCTGATGGATGGATGGATGGATGGCTCAAAGCCCGCGATAAGAAGGCCGCGAAAGAGACAAGTTGCAATGAAATAAAAAACGTTGCTAGACGTCACGAAACTGATATAAGAAATATTGTGCAATATTAATTTCTACCAACAATAAATATTGCACAATACTTTGTAATCCATACTAATATTATAAATGTGAAATGTGTTTGTTCTTCTTTCACGTCGCCTCATAGCTATTATATGATATGGTTTATATGCTGGGAGATAGGAGGGCGAAAAGACGTAGGCTACTTTTTACCGCGCTCTCTCATTCCCATGAGAATATCGATGTTTTATTAATTGATACATATTTAGAAGTTCCAGACGTTGTTAATAGATGGCGTTAGTAAAATTCATTTACAAGTTATGAACCACGCTATCAAATGCTAATGTTAATTACCTTTGACCGTGCGGGCGAAGCCGCGGGTAAGACTAGTTGTATAATTTTAATAAAAAATCTCTTAAAGTAAACCTAATAAATGGAAAATTATTATAAAATTACATATATAAAAAACATGAAATAATAAAAGACAATACTGTGTATTATAAGTAGGAATGTCGCTTTCAATTATCTTCTAAATATTTATCAAAACCAAATGCTATCAACAAGTGACAATGAAATCTGTTCAATCACTCGAATAATTATCGTGTATCGTTATAAGATTAACTATCTCCCGCGGCTTCGCCCGCACGGTCAAAGGTAATTAACATTAGCATTTGATAGCGTGGCTCATAACTTGCAAATAAATTTTACTAACGCCATCTATTAACAACGTCTGGAACTACTAAATATGTTAACTAATAAAACAACGATATTCTCATGGGAATGAGAGAGCGCGATAAGAAGTATCCTACGTCACTCTCCGCCCTCCTATCTCCCAGCATATAAACCATATCATTTAATAGCTATGTGGCGATGTGAAAAACGAACAAACAAACACACTTTCACATTTATAATGTTAGTATGGATTTGTTGTGTTACGCCTCATTGTGGTGAAGTAGATAAATAGGGATGATAAATATGTAATTAATAAAATTATAGATTTCTAATCATGAATGGGTTATAGCTTAATGGTTAAAACTCGACTCAATTGAGTGTTCCAGGTTCGAATCCTAGTTAAAGGGTGTGGTTGTCGGCACACTTTCATATGAGGCGACCATCATAGTCTTCGGGAGTAGCAACGTATCTGTGATTGACTTCAAATGGAACCCTTGCCCTACTTCCTAAATCTGTGTGTTCAAATTTCAAATCACAGGCACGTATATTAATTTGAATTCGTTTTGTCGGCAACAGATATTTGCTTACTCTGAAATTAAAAGTTTTAAGAAAGGGTCTCAAAACGCGTGACGGTTACCAACGCGCAGTAGGCTAGCGTGGTCAACTACGACCTAAACTACTGCTAATCTGACATATGTGCCGAGTTGTGTAACATTAAAAGGTTGACGACGATTGAGTGACATATTTAACCTCTTCCACTGTTTCATTCTCACTGACCTTTTTTTTTGTCGAGGGGGAAACCTTTAAATGGTACCATACGCCGTGGGAGCGACGCAGGGTTATGTGGGATTCTTATCACACCAGGACTTCGGGATCTTCAAAGGAACGCAACTGGAGGCAGTGCACTCGCACTGCCCCATCGGGCTCCTCCCAAGTGAGCGGCTGTTGTTCTGATCCCGGAACTACAGGGACGTCATTCACATTGACATTTTCCATTTTGCTCCGTGATTATAACCATTCAAATATTAATTTCATAGAACTTCGTTGTATACGGCGGCTGCGCACGGCGCGTACTGCCGGTCAATCAATTGAGTACGCAATATGTTATACTCGTAATATCTTCTAAACTACTTATCCAATTTACATGGTGTAAAAAGTAGATTCAATCTGTATTAGATGCTTGATTTTTTGAAATCATTTATTTTGATAAGGATATTTAGTTTGTATAAAACCCATGGAAACATCAACTTCATATTTTTTTTAATTTTTAAAGTATAAAAAGAGTTATTGTGGGTTGTACATAAAATACAGATATATGCTGTCGCGGACTTTTATTAAGATCTATGTGAGCCAAACAATCCCACGGTACATTATATTTGGATATCTCCAACGGTTTAGGCAGCGTACGCGAAGATAGCTCTCAGAGGACAACTTTTTTTGCGACTAACCTGATATCTCTCGTTATATTATAATCTAATTATAAAAAATGGGTATAAATTGTAGTCCATATGTTATTCTGATGTATAAGCTATACTACTGTAAAGTTTCAAACAAAACCGGTGAGTAGTTTTTGCGTGAAAGAATAACAAACACACATACATCCATCTTCACAAACTTTCGCATTTATAATATTAGTAGGATGTGTTTGTGACAAATGCACGGTAGTGTGTGTAATGTGTTTTTAGTTAATTTTATGTATGTTTCAAGCATTATTTGAAAAAACATATTAACATTCTGCACTCCTTCTCTACGTCCACTACAACCGTGCCGTTTCATACTAATCCTTCCGCGGCATATTACTTAAAAATGCTTCTCAAGTTTTTGCTTCACGTTTTAATATATAGATTCCAATGAACCGCTTGTGATGTCCGAAGGCTCAGCTGCCCTGGCTTGTGTATAAGTTGGAATGCCCCTTTCAATATCTTCTAAATATTTATCAAAACTGAATGCTATCAATAAGTGACAATTAAATCTGTTCAATCACTCGAATAATTATCGTGTATCGTGATTTATAAGATAACTTTGTTGTTACGCCACATTGTGGTGAAGTAGATAAATAGTGATGATAATGTAATTAATAGAATTATAGAATGGGTTATAGCTTAATGGTTAAAACTCAACTCAAATCAGTGTCCCAGGCTCGAATCCCACCCAGGTAATGATGTGCATTGCTCCGGATTGCGTAATTTTTTTGTTCTTGAGGGGGAAACTTCTAAAGGTACCCGAGGCCGTGGGAGCGACTCAGGGTTATGTGGGATTTTTACCGCATTAAAACTCCGGGATTTCCAAAGGAACGCAACCGGAATTCTCTAAGCGCGTTGCCTCATCGGGCTCCTCTTAGATAGGCGGCTGGGCCCACCGCTCCATCTGGTCTTTACGACGGCATAGGACCACACATACCGCCGTCCTTTCCGGGATCGCCTGTGCGAACGGTTCGAGCTCCCACTCTAGCCACCCGCAACCCCCGAAGCCTCTTTTAGTCGTCTCTTACAGGCAGGGGATGCCGTAGCCCTATTCTGATTCCGGAACTAAAAAGACGACGATTGGCATCTAGAAACTACTAATTCCCTCGATAGCCTTTTTGTACACTATTTACATCATTATTATACTTAAAAATAAAATTGTTTAACATTTAAAAAATATTTATTTTATTTATTGATAATATCAAATTTGCCAAAAAATATTGGAGTATACTCCTTAAAAATCTATTTGCATATATAAGGGTATGAGAAAAATGTGAGGAGTAAAATCTACTGATGAATGACCGCGTTACGTTTTAGTTCTAAAGTATTAACTAGATGGCGTTATACTCAATAACCACGCGCCGAAGGATGAAGTTCCATCCGCATCAACTGGAGCCGTGGCTCCACGTTTCTGTTTGCACGCTCGTTTCTGCCACGGACAAGCATGATGTGGAACGAGCTTCCTCCTGAGGTATTCCCGGGGGGTTATCACACGGGGCGATATCAAAAGGTGCGAAAAGAGCTCTCCTTCAAAGCCGGCGATGCATTGGTGACTCCTCTGGTGTTGCGAATGTCCATAAGCGACAGTGACTACTTTCTATCAGGTAGCCCGTCTGCCTTATCTTTAGGTTTGAGTATAAAAACAATATAAGTTGGAATGTCGCTTTTCATATCAGTCACCTTATAAATATATCGAAGAGAAATGCGTGAAATGTGACGTGAGACATCAGGATGGTCGAGGAGTCTTCATTATTATTCGTTCTTGAAGATTTGAAGTAAAACACAGCAGTAAACTTCTTCGATTTATTCACAATTGAGGAGGTCTGATCACTTCGACGGTCAAACAAGAATAATTCTTTCTACCGGCGTTCGCTCGCCTTTTTATAACAATGTTTGGTGAGGTGACAATAATAAATTTATGGAGGGTAAACTAAATTACAATTCTAAAAATCATTAAATGTTGCCAATTCAATAAACAAACAATTTTCGATCTTTAAACTAACTAAAATAATTATTATCGACAACGTGTTTTTCATAAATACGCGGTGTCGCGCCGACAAATATTTATCAAAAATAGAATGCTATCAACAAATCAAAATTAAAACTGTTGAATTACTTAAATAATTATCGTGTATCGTGATGTTTATGATTATTTTGTTGTGTTACGCCTCATTGTGGCGAAGTAGATAAATAGTGTTAATAAATATGTAATTAATTGATTTCTAATCAGAAGTAAGAATGATAGCTTAATGGTTGAAACTTGCTCTCTCGGAATGTCCGAGGTTACAATACCAGGCACCACTGACTTTTCTAAAATTATTTGTGTACTAAAAAAAATATCTTGTTGTCTTTTTTGTTATACAGCATAACAAAAAAGACAAACCCGCTGAGTTTCTTGCCGGATCTTCTCAGTTGAGGTCGTGTTCCGATCCGGTGGTAGTGTAAGAAAATGTAACTGACAATTTGTAAGCGCCCCCGTAGGCCTATACAAAATAAAGACATTTTATTTCACTAGCTTCTATTCGCGGCTTCGCCCACACGGTCAAGGAGAATTAACATTAGCATTTGATAGCGTGATTCAGAACTTGCAAATGAATTTTACTAACGCCATCTATTATCAACGTCTGGAACTACGTACGTCTCTAAATACGTATCAACTAACAAAACAACGATATTCTCATGGGAATGAGAGAGCGTGGTAAAAAGAAGCCTACGTCACTCTCCGCCCTCCTATCTTCCGGTATATAAACCATATCATATACTATTTGGCGATGTGAAAGAGGAACAAACAAACACACTTTCAAATGTATAATATTAGTATGGATGTGTGGATTACAAATTCATTGCTGTTGCGGTTTTGTTCCGATCCGGTGGTAATGTGAAAAAAAAATATGTAACTGACAATTTGTAAGCGCCCCCGTAGCCCCGTAGGCCTATACAAAATAAGGCATTTCATTTCATATCATGAAAAAGTGCTGTAGAAGCCTACTTTGCCAACGGTGGGTCACAACCTAACGCGCCGTCCGATACCGTTTTAATAGCGCCCTTGGTCTTTGTTCCAGACCGGAGATCAATTGTTGGTTTGGTTTGGTTTGGTTGGTACACTGTTTCGATAAAATTAAACTTAAAAAAAACTTTAAACGCTTTCTACACTCATAGCCCCACAGTAGGATTTTCTCCTGTGTCGTGGGTGCCATGGATACAAAGACGAATACACAAACACTCAGACCCAAAACAAGAATCTAAACTTATCATTCAGATACCTGTCTGGCCGGGAATCGAACCCGGGACCCACTGCATGTCAGACCGGTAAGCTAACCGCTGCGCCACGCGGGTCGTCAATTATTGCGTTTTGATGGTGGTAGAACCAGTGTATTTCGACCGGGGAAGTTCCATCGCCACACCTATTTCTAGCGCGAAGCATTTCTTGCGAGATGGAAGGGTGTGGTTGCCGGCACACTTTCACATGAGGCGACCATCATAGTCCTCGGAAGTAGCAACGCATCTATTGATTCAGATCGAACCCCTGTTCTGTATGTAGTTGTTTATAGATGTCGCAAGGCAGTGACCACATACCATCAGGTGGACTGCATGCTCGTTTGCTACTTCAGTCAGAAAAAAGTCTCAGGCAGGCCCGAATGGCAGAAGATGTTGAGGCATTGAGACAGTCACATCACCGCTGTGTTCTTTTTTTTATTTCACTGAAGTAGCAAACGAGCATGCAGTCCACCTGATGGTAAGTGGTCACTGCCGCCCATGGACATCTGTAATCAACTTCATACAGAACATGGGTTCTCTCTGAAGTCAATCACAGATGTGTTGCTACTCCCGAGGACTAAGATGGTCGCCTCATATAAAAGTGTACCGGCAACCACACCCTTCCATCGAAACGCAAAAAATGCTTCACGCTAGAAATAGGTGTGGCGGTAGTACCTCCCCGGTCGAACTACATTGGTTCTACCAGCTGTAAGTAGATATTGAACTCAATTTGTAGAAACTTGAGTACAGACCTCGATGTTCCCAAGAAGCATTTATGAAGTGAAATAAAAGCCAATAATAAAAATGACAAAGAGCATTATGAAATATACGGATCCCTACATCAAAAAAGTAAGGATCGACAATTATATACTTAATAAGAGATAATGTGAAGATAAAATATTTTAATCAATGAACAGTCCGATACCTATTTTGTTTGATTTTAATACTGATAACACGTTTTTCTTTAGTATAAAAGGTCTGGAAAAGACAGAACTATTTATTGACGTCACGTAATCGCGGATCATAGGACTACCTATGACCCGCGTGGCGTAGTTACCATACCGGTCTGACACGCAGTGGGTCCCGGCTAGGTATCTAAATGATGAGTTTAGATTCTGTTCTGTTCTGGGTCTGGGTGTTTGTGTATTCGTCTGTGTGTGTCCATGGCACCCACGACACAGGAGAAAATCCTGTGGGGCTGTGAGTGTAGAAAGCGTGTGCGTGCGTGTGTCTGTCCCTATGTATGCTTAGATCTTTAAAACTACGCTACGGATTTTTAGTAATAGTGTTCGCGGAGTTTTAGTAATAGAATCCTTTTTTTTTTTTGTTTTCGAGGGGGAAACCCTCCAAAGGTACCCGACGCCGTGGGAGCGACGCAGGGTTATGTGGGATTTTTACCGCACTAAAACCCCCCCGGTGGCCGTCCTCGGTGCTGAAAAGGAGGACTCCGGGATCTCGAAACGACTTCAACCGGAATCCTGCGAGCGCGTTGCCCCATCGGGCTCCTCCCAGATGGGCGGCTGGGCCCACCGCTCCGTCTAGTCTTTACGACGGTATGCGACCACACATACCGCCATCTTTCCCGGGATTGCCTGACCGAACGGTTCGAGCTCCCACTCTAGCCGTCTGCAACCCCGGAAGCCCCTTTTAGTCGCCTCTTACGACAGGCAGGGGATACCGTAGCTCTATTCTGACCCCGAGGCTACAGGGACGTTAGTAATAGAATCCTAGAACGTATGTCAATGCTTCCTTAATTAAAATTAATAGCCATAAGTCAAAACGGAATTTTGCTATTTCTAACGAGCAGGCGCTTTTTTGTTCGAGGGGAGACTTCAAAGCGTTTAATATTCGCATGTTTTTAGATATGCACTCGCAAGAATACAGATAGAATAGAGCAGTGATAGCCTAATGGTTGAAACTTGCCCTCTCGATCGGGAGGTCCGAGGTTCAAACCCAGGCACGCACCAATGATTTATGTGCGTATTAGAAATTAATTATCACTGCTTTTCGGTGAAGGAAAACATCGTGAGGAAACCTACACACCCGAGAGTTCTTAAAAAAAAAAAAAGTTTTCGGAGGTGTGTGAAGTCCACCAATTCGCACTTGGCCAGCGCGGTGGACTATGGCCTAAACTCTCTCATTCTGGGAGAAGACCCGTGCCCAGCAGTGGGCCAATAATGGGTTGATGCACACTCGCAAGAATTGTGCTAATGAATTGCGAATATGGAACAGCGCTTTGCAAAAAAGAGCATCACATCCAAATTGAAATCTAAATTCAAAATTATGAAGGTAGAACCAATGTAGTTCGACCGGGGAAGTACCACCGCCACACCTATTTCTAGCGTGAAGCATTTCATCATACTAATATTATAAAGGCGAAAGTTTGTGTGTATGTTAGTTACTTCTTCACGTCTAAACGGCTGGAGAGATTTTCTAAAATTTGGTTGGGAGTTAGCTGATACTCTGGATTAACATATAGGCTAATTTTTACTGTGAGAAAATATCTTATTCTCACAGGCCAATCGATTTTTGTTAACGCGGGCGAAGCTGCGAGATTCAACTAGTACTTTTATATGAGGCGACCATCATAGTCCTCGGGAGTAGCAACGCATCTGTGATTGACTTCAGATGGAACCCATGTTCTGTATGAAGTTGATTACAGATGTCCATGTGCAGTGACCACTTACCATCAGTGATCTTGGACTGCATGCTCGTTTGCTACTTCAGGCGCTTAGAGAACTGCGTTTGCTTTCATTTGGGGACCCCCGATTCCTCTTCGTAGGGGCAAGGACGTTTACCGGGCGGCGGGAGGTAAGAATTCTATAAATCCCTACGTCGCTCTCACTGTGTCGGGTACCTTTAGAAATTTTCCCCCTCGAACAAAAGGCGCCTGCTCGTTAGAAATAGCACAACTCCGTCTTGAATTATGGCTATTGATTTGAATTAAGTAAGCATTGACATACGTTCTAGGATTCTATTATTAAAACTGCGTAACTCTATTACTAAAAATCCGCAGCGTAATTTTAAAGATCTAAGCATACATAGGATACACTCATAGCCCCACAGTAGGATTTTCTCCTGTGTCGTGGTTACCATGGACACACACAAGACGAATACACAAACACCCAGACCCATAACGTGGCTGGTAATCGAACCCATTGCGCGTCAGACCGGTATGGTGACCGTTATCCCACGCGGGTCGTCAAAACCAAGGACAGACAGCGAGAAGCGACTTTGTGATATACTAAGTACGTAGTAATTAATTAAACCTAATAAAGAACGAAACTGGTAGGTTTTTTAACCGACTTCCCAAAGGAAAGATGTTATCTATTCGTCAAGTATATATATATTTTTTTTGTATGTATGCTCATATATGACACATATAGTTTCGTCGTGATCCAGCGAAATATGGTGAGCGCCGACTTCGGAACTATGTACTGAGTACTGTGTTTGGTCTAAACCAACATATAATTAAATTATTTTTTACTTTTATGTGGCATGGAAGTCGGTTGTATTTTTTTGTTTAAAATTTTTTTGGAAGTATTTACGGTCTTTTAATCAAGTTGAGTTATCATTTCATACTATAATATTATAAAGGCGAAAGTTTGTGAGTGTGTGTTTGTTACTTCTTCACGTGTAAACGGCTGGAGCGATTTTTATAAAATTTGGTAGGGAGTTAGCTGACACTCTGGAATAACATATAGGCTACTTTTACTGTGGGAAAATATCTTATTCCTACGGGACAATCGATTTTTGTTAACGCGGGCGAAGCTGCGGGATTCAACTAGTATATAATTTAGCAAAGAAATGTTGCCCTGTGTACATAGTACATACATCTTAAATACACACTTCCTACAGGCTTAATTACTTCGACAGTATAAGTACCAGCGACGCCCTGTAGTTCCGGGTTCAGAATAGGGCTACGGCATCCCCTGCCTGTCGTAAGAGCCGACTAAAAGGGGCGCGCTCGGAGGATTCCGGTTGAAGTCGTTTCGAGATCCCAGAGTCCTCCTTTTCATCGCCGAGGACGGCCGCTGGGGGGGTTTTAGTGCGGTAAAAATCCCACATAACCCTGCGTCGTTCCCACGGCGTCGGGTACCTTTGGAAGGTTTCCCCCTCGAGAACAAAAAAAAAAGTATAAGTACCAGCGAACTGCGACTAGGGAAGTACCACCGCCATACTAGCTTCTAGTGTGAAGCAGTTCTTGCGTTTCGATGGAAGGTTTCGTTGCGGGTACACTTTTGTATGTGCCATCTTAATCTGGAGTCGTGTGTCGCCTAGTAGTTATAGAGGCCACGGCCCGGTGCCACCATTGTGGGGTATATTCCGAAGACACGGCATACCACGCTCTAGTCGAGTGTAAGACGTGGACCGAGGAGCACCGTGTCTTCTGCGAGGAGATTGAATGAATGAATGAATTGAGGAGGGCAGGCTGCCGACACTAATCAACGCTATGGTCGGCAGCGAGAGTGCTCGGGATGCGGCCGCCTTGTTCGGCGAGAGGGGGAGAGAGAAGCTCACGGCGTACGCCTCCCTGTCCTAAGAAAAAGAGGCATCCCGTCCGGAGCAACAATGACCTCCAGCCCCATGAGCGCTGGCCTGGGACGGCGGGCGTTGGGACGCCTGGCCGTTGGTACAGGAGCAGGCCCGAGTAGATGGCGCGTCAATGTCACATGCTCATCGATCTCAAGGGCAGGTAGAGGGGGAGACAAGGTTTCCTATCAAAGACGGGGCCGCCGCGGAGGGTGGCCAAGCTACCGGAGGTGCAGTGAAAATAAATCGAAATCGAAATCGAGTCGAATGGACACCATCAGTGATTTAGTCGATATACGGTCGAGACTGGACTACACACCCTCTCCGTCGCTCATCGGAGAGAAGCCTATGAAAGGTTCGCTGATGTAAAAAAAAGATTGGACAAAGTAAACTGGAGACACGGACTGAGCTAGCCCTGCGAAGTGCGCGCGAGGTTAGGTGACTGCGAGGTGAATTGGACAGTTTTGCTGTTTTACAGGAGCGATGGGCGACACGCGCCACTGATTTATGTGCGTATTATACTTTAATTATCACTGCTTTTCGGTGAAGGAAAACATCACGAGGAAACCTACACACCCAAGAGTTCTTTAAAAAAAAAAAGTTCTCGGAGGTGTGTGAAGTCCACCAATTCGCACTTGACCAGCGCGGTGGACTATGGTCTAAGCTCTCTCATTCCGAGAGAAGACCCGTGCCTAGCAGTGGGAGAGTAATGGGTTGACGACGACGACAATAGATACCAATAGAAATCGATGTTAACGTAAGATTGCGCCCCGCGCCAGTCGGGTTTATTGTTTTTTTTACACTGTAGTTGGTGGCTATGTATTATGACACACATTGCATGAAGAGTCACTCGATTTGCCGCCCTCTTGGACGTGCCGCCCGCGTGCAATGCACGCTTTGCACGCTCGCTTGCGGCGGGCCTGCTTACCCACAAATTATTGTTAAATAAAAGCTTTTAAAAACAGAAGAGTGTGGTCATTGATAACTTACATGGACGCTGTGGAAGTATCTTCTAAATTAATACGTGAAGCAAAAATTTGTGACGTGTTTTTAAGATACTTGCCGCAGGCGGAAGAGTATGAAATTACGCACGGTTATAGTTGATGTAGAGAAGGATTGCGCAATACTAATATTTTTTTCAAATAATGCATAACACATACATAAAATCAATTATAAATACATTACACTCACTACCTTGCATTTGACACAAACACATACATAATAAACGAAATAGAACTTTCAATGTCTTACTATGAAACACAACGTCAAAAATGACAGATGTCTTTGTCAAAATACACGCTTTTGCTTTTAACTGCAGCATAGATATTAAACCTTTTTTTACCTTTAACGGGTGCGTTCAAAATAACTTGAAAATTATTACAATTTATTTAAATTAGAGAAATATTGGTGCTACGTTGTACAATACAAAGTTTTTTTTTTTTTCATTTAAATTAGGATCGAATTTCGACCGTTGTCACGAGTAACTAGTACCTAATAATGTATCCTAAATATTAGTGACGATTATGTAGATATAATGTGCTGTAAATAAACGGGTAGTGATGAGAAGATACGTTTTATTACAACACTCTATAAATGTGTTATTGTCACCTCGCAATTTTGTTATAAAAGGCGAGGGCAACTTTTAATAAATCTAAGAAGAATGACCTTTGCGTTTTACTTTAAGCCTTCAAGAATAGATAGTAATGAACCTGACCGTCCTGACGTCACGCCCACTTCCTCAAATACTCACCAGGTGGTGGAACACTGGTTCTACCAGTCGACCGGGGAAGTACCACCACCACATTTATTTCCAGCGTGAAGCAGTTCTTGCGCGAGATGGAAGGGTGTGGTTGCTGCACACTTTTATATAAGGCGACTATCATAGTCCTCGAGAGTGACGCATTTGTGATTGAGATAGAACCCATGTTCTGTATGAAGTTGATTACAGATGTCCGTGGGCAGACCACTTACCACCACAAATGAAATGAAATGAAATGAAATGTCTTTATTTTGTATAGGCCTTCGGGGGCGCTCACAAATTGTCCGTTACATTTATATATTTTTTTACACTACCACCGGATCGGAACACGACCTCAACATCACGTTACATGGGTAACAATATGGCTACACCCGAGGACTATGTTGGTCGCCTCATGTGAAAGTGTGCCGGCAACCACATCCGTCTATCGAAACGCAAGAACTGCTTCACGCTCGAAATAGGTGTGGCGGTACTTCCCGGTCGTCCCTACCTTGAAAAAAGAAGGACTTCGTTAAGGAGTTCCACCGCGACATTGTACTTCGTACTGCTTCTCACTAGCAAATGGTCCTACTAGCAAAGAACAGGTGCAACTGAATCGAGCTTGATGGCTCCTCATGTATTATCTCTTGATTAAAAGTAATTATAACACTAATTACATATTAATCTATGTTAATTAGTTGTTGGACGCAATGAATATTCGAAAACTTTTTAAAAATGATAATTATGATTAATGAAGCGCCAATGACGCAAATTTGATAAGTTTCTAGTAATTTTGTTTGGATTCCGTACATGTTCAAGTATTCAATCTTTCTTATAGTACGACATCTTAAAAATTCGGGTACTACCATCCAGTGGTGGCGGTAACTTGGGTGGTGAAGGCCTCCACCTACCTCTGAGAGCCTCGGGATGCAAAGGCCTCAAACTAGACGTAGACAGAAGCTTTCTCCAAGACTATGCCGTGTGGTTCCGGTGCCATAGAATAGATCACCCCATCCCTACCCGTGGGTGTCATGTAGATGGGCAGCAGCGTCTATTTGGGCATTTAAAAGTTGTAGAACATTGTATTTCGACCGGGGAGGTACCACCGCCACACTTTTATATGAGGCGACCATAGTCCGCAGGAGTAGCAACGCATCTGTGATTGACTTTCGATAGAACCTAACCTGAGGTATTCCCGGAGCGCTACGACATGGAGTTCTTCAAGAAAGGTGTAAAGAGCTGTTCTCCAAAGCCGATGCATTGGCGACTCCTCTGGTGTTGCAAATGTCCATAGGCGACGGTGGCTGCTTTCCATCAGGTGGCCCGTCAGCCTTATCGTTACGTCTTATTATAAAAAAAAACTATGTTCTATATGAAGTTGCTTACAGATGTCCATGGGCGGCAGTAACCACTTACCATCAGGTGGACTGCATGCTCGTTTGCTATTTAATTATTATGAAAAAAAAAAAAAAAACATGCGTGCGTACAAAGTACACATGTCAGAAGTGAAACTTCTTTGGCGAACTAATTTATAAATCTTGTTTACATTTATACAAATCTAAAACTTTAAATTTCCAAGATTAAGAGGAAGGGAAACAGGCGTGATACGACGTTCGCTCTGTAACACTTTTTCTCTCAATCTTTCTCACTCGCTTGCTCCCTACTCTCACTCCACGGCTAGTTGCTCATGCTACGTTCGCCCTGTCTTACTCTCTCTCAATCGGTCTCGATCACTCAGAGGATTCCGGCCTGCGCGCCCGCCCGCTTCGGTTCTCCGCTCCGCGTCCGACGAGCTCCGTGTGCTACGCCCCGTGCTACGCGCTACGCTTCGTTCTACGAGCTACGCTGCGTGCTACGCGTCATTACGTAAAGTATACGCGTCCTTAACCGTACGACTGTTCACGTCGTTCGGGCGGGAATCTATTTATAGCCAACTAGCCTTTGCCCGCGGCTTCGCTCGCGTGGAATTTAGTCTGCCACATAAAGTTTGCAAGGTGGTAGAGCAATGGTTCAACCAGGGAGGCATCACCGCCGCACCTATTTCTACCGTGAAGCAGTTCTTGTGTTTCATTAGAAGGGTGTGTCTGCCGGCTCATTTTTATATGAGATTGAACCCTTGCCATACTTCCTAAGGCGATTAACATATGATACCGCTCACTGCCGCGGTAGGCGGTGAAGCGGATCTCATGTTGTATTGGGGTCTAATAAATCCGTTGATGCCTCACACACGTACACTGACCGACCGCGCGGTCTAGCGGTGTTCTCATCACCACCATGTCTCCGCGCGAACGACAGTGCGGAGGGTCGGCGCCTCGCACACGGGCTGGCGCCTAACCGCGGATCATCGTTGATGCAGGCCGTGTTGCAATTTAATAAAAGGAATTTCGATGTCGAAAAGTTTATTTTGATGATCGGTCCATCCGCGCGTACAGGTGCGTAAACCGCCTTACCGCGCGGGGCACCGCTGTCGTGTGTTAATCGCCTAAATCAGTGTGTTCAAATTTCAAATGACAGGCACGTATATTAATTTGAATTAGTTTTGTCGGCAACAGATATTAATGCTTACTCTGAAATTAAAAGTTTTAAGAAAGGTCACAAAACGCGTGACGGTTACCAACGCGCAGTTGGCTAGCGTGGTCAACTACGACCTAAACTACTGCTAATCTGACATATGTGCCGAGTTCTGTAACATTAAAAGATCGATGACGATTGAATAACATATTTAACCTTTCCACTGTTTCATTCTCATTGACCTTTTTTCTCTTTTTTGTCGAGGGAGAAACCTTCAAAAGGTACCATACGCCGTGGGAGCGACGCAGGGTTATGTGGGATTCTTATAGCACCAGGACTCCGGGATCTTCAAAGGAACACAACTGGAGTCCTCTGAGTGCGTTGCCCTATCGGGCTCCTCCCAAGTGAGCGGCTGGGCCCACCACTCCATCTGGTCTTTACCACGATATGCGACCACACGTATACCACCGTCCTTCCCGGGATCGCCTGGCTGGACGGTCCAAGCTCCGTCCATCCTGGCTTTCACGATAGCATGCGACGACACATGCTGACATCTTTCCCGAAGTTGCTGACTGGGTGTTTGGAGCTCCCAGTCTAGCCGCCCGCAACCCCGAAAGCCACCTTTTAGTTGCCTCTTACCACAGACAGGGGATACCATAGCCTTAATCCCGGAACTACAGGGCCGTCGTTTACCTTTCACATTTTGCTCCGTGTTTTATAACCATTCAAATATTAATATCATAGAACTTCGTTGTATACGGCGGCGGCGGACGGCGCGTACTGCCGGTCAATCAATTGACTACGCAATATGTTATACTCGTAATATCTTCTAAACTACTTATCCAATTTACATGGTGTAAAAGACAGATTCAATCTTTATTAGATACTTGATTTTTTGAAATCATTTATTTTGATAAGGATTTATATTTAGTTTGTATAAAACTCATGGAAACATCAACTTCATATTTTTAAAATTTTCAAAGTATAAAAAGAGTTATTGTGGGTTATACATAAAATATAGATATATGCTGTCGCGGACTTTTATTTAGATCTATGTGAGCCAAACAATTCCATAGTACATTATATTTGGATATCTCCAACGGTTTAGGCAGCGTACGCGAAGATAGCTCTCAGAAGACAACTTTTTTTGCGACTAACCTGGTATTTCTCGTTATATTATAACCTAATTACAAAAAAATCGGTATAAATTATAGTCCATGTGTTATTCTGATGTATAATCTATACTACTGTAAAGTTTCAACCAAATCCGTTGAGTGGTTTTTGCGTGAAAGAATAACAAATACACATACATCCTCACAAACTTTCGCATTTATAATATTAGTAGGATTTATTGGAAATAAATAGAGGAACGCCCGTCGCGCCGCGAGTAGTTTTCAATCCGATTCTAACTGGTGGAAACTTAACGGTGACAACGAAGCCAGTTTAGCGCGGACCCGGTGCGCTTCTTAAGCCTCTTGGCTTAAGCAAACCGGCTGACCCGATCCCATTGCACTTGGGTTTAGACCCAAGGGTGACGGTAGGCAGCATTCTGCCGGGGATTAGCCCCACCCTCCCACTTCTTCGCCCCCTGCCTTAGGCAGGGAGGCTCCAGCCAATATGGCTAAGCATGTAAATGCTCTCGAAGCGACCATGCGCAAAATCATGACGGAAAAACCCAAACCCCAGCCCAAAATCAAGTATATTACTTTCCCAAATCCTCCCGCATCCCCAGATGCGTCCCCCGCTCACGCCCCAGCCGCGTTTTCCGCCGCAGAGGCGTCCGACTATGAGGCTTCCGATGCCTCCACTTCGCGGCCGCGCAAGCGTACCGCTGCCATTCCCGCTGTAGTCCCGACTCGCAACTCCTTTCAGGGGTTGAATGAGGATGAGGACGACAGCACGATAACTCCCGACGAGGATTACACCCAAGTCGGGAAGCACCCTAAGCGCCTTCACCAAACGTGCCCCTAAGGCACGCCCGGGCCCTGAGCCCGCCTCCCCTAACCGTTCTCAGGGGAAGCCCGCTTCCCGCGGCCCCCCTGCTCACTTAAAAAATAAGCCGCCACCTCCGGTCTTCCTTCGGGATAAGGCCATGTGGCTAACTGTGTCCCAACTCTGCGCCGACAATAAGGTGCATTTCACAAAAGCCCGCAATACCGGCGAGGCTATTGAAATAACCCTGGCATCTACGGATGCTTTCCGAGCCCTGACGGGGCTCCTCTCCAGTAGGCAGATTGCCTACCACACATATGCTCTTCCCGAGGGGCGTAAAGTCCGGGCAGTCCTCCGTGGCCTGCCTCACGAGCTTCCGAATGAAGCCATCAAGGGCGACCTTATTTCCAAGGGATTCCCCGTAGAGGCAGTGCACAAGCTGCACAGCCGCTCTGGGGCTAAATATCCCTTAGCCCTCGTTGTCCTGTCCAATACGGACTCCTCTCGCAACATCTTCAAAGATGTTAGCGAGGTTTGCGGCCTCTCACTGGCCAAAGTAGAGCCCCCGAATCGTAGGGGTTTCCCTGGCCAATGCCACCGCTGCCAACTCTACGGCCACGCAGCGGCAAACTGTTCTGCCACTCCTAGGTGCGTAAAGTGCCTTGGCAGTCATGGTACGAAGGATTGCCTTCGTACCAAAGACGCGGTGTCCCCTCCCGCGTGTGTCCTGTGCGGACAGTCCGGGCACCCGGCAAATTACCGCGGTTGCCCAAAAGCCCCCCGTGTTTCTCGCAAGAAGCGACAGCCCCTGGCGAAAGGCCCTAAGCCCAAGCCAGCACCCCCTCCGGTCGACTCGACCAATTATCCGGCACTCAAAGTGCCAAAGCCGACCCCATGTAACCCATGGGGGCGTTCCAGTGGGGACTCGGCGGCGTCGTCCCGCCCCCCCCACACGGCCGGCAAAGCAGGCTCCACCTGCAAAGCAGGCTTCACCTGCTCCCCAAACTCCCAAACCCCAACCACGGGAACGGGAACTGCCCGAGTACACTGATAAAGAGAACATTGACTTCGCCCTCGGAATCATCCAGCAGATTGACATGGATGAGGTGCTTCTCCTGGCCGGGAAGCTCCGTAGGGCGACCTCGGTCGAGGAACGTGTATACGTTCTTACCGAACACGAAGCCCTAGTTCGCTTCCTTCAATCATAAGCATTGCGCTTCACGCTATCCCTCCGTTTGCCTCTGGGCGGGGACGGGGAACGTATCCCTCTTCCATCCTTGTCCTTATTCCTCTTAGAGTCTGAACTGGTACGCCCCTTGGCGGGCCAGTTATCAGACAACTTAGGTGCCCAGCACAGTAGTTATCTTCCGATAACACTGAGCTCAACCTTCTACACGCAAGTGTTAATATCCAGCGGTGCTTCCTTATGGAGCCCCGCAAAAGCCCCTTGTTCTGCCCCTCGGGGCCATCATTCGATGAAAGCTTAAAAGCCTCATAATAGGCTAAAGCTAACCTCTGGTGGTGTTTAGTGGGTAGGCACGTAGGTTTTTCGTGAGTCCCACATAACCAATGCGGACGGCCGCATTGGTATGCATGAGCATTCACCACCACCCTTCCCGCACGGAGGGTAGCCCTTTCTCCTTTTGTCTGGGCGCAAAAAAAAAAAAAAAAAGTCTCGATCACTCTCTCTCTCTTTTCCGACACTTCCGTTGCATACCGGCGTGACGTTTCATCTGTAAAAATTTTACCCTCATGCGCCTAAAGAAGTTTCACTTCAATAAAACAGATTGTCGAAATCAACGGATCCCTGCCAGCAAAAGTTGGTTAAACAATTACAAATAATACGTGTAGATAAATCAATATCCCGATATAGACCGATCTCATCTGATATATTTAATCCTGATAAGCCATTATTCTTTCGTATAAAAGAGCTGAAAAAGAACACTGGAGCATTCTAGTAGGAAGCCTTCTACGATGAGAACCTTCCTAGTTGTCCTCGCTCTGGCGGTAACAGCATCAGCTGCGCCTAAATATGAGTCCATCTTCTACGACTACCACGAGGAGATCGGGATCCCCGAAGCCGCCCGCGTCAAGGCCGCTGAAGAGAGCATGGACTTCGACGGATCCAGAATCATAGGAGGCACCACCTCTCACGTTGGGCAGTTTCCCTTCTTTGTAAGTGGTTTTATTTAAATACTGATTGATCTGGCGAACTTCGTTCCGCCTAAAAGTCAAAATTTTAAAATTATCAGCGATTCTCCACTATATTATACATAAAAACCTTCCTCGTGAATCAATCTATATATTAAAAAAAATGTGTGCGTGTACTAGCGTACACTCGTAAGAAGTGAAACTTCTTTATGACGATATTTTTCAAAAAAATAATTTACTATATGCAACTTTACAGAAATTGGTTAAATAAAGTTAAATTAGATAAAGATCAATAAAAGGCTTTTATTAAACTTTATCTAATAATCTAATCTATAATAATCTATCTATTGTCACGCGTGGTAGGGATAAGAAAAAGATGGCGCGTAACGGAAAAAAAAGATGGCGCGTAACAGAAAAAGATGGCGTGTAACGAAAAAATGTTACAAAAAATTTTTTTCCAACCCCGATAAAGAAGTTTCACTTCAAAAACTGCATTAAAATCCGTAGCGTAGTGTAGTCTTGAAAACTGCATAGTACAAAGGGACAGAGGCGAGAAGCGACTTTGTTTTATACTATGTAGTGATGAAATAGAAGTAGTAATTAGAACGCATTTGTATGAGTTGATTATCTTATTTATAGGTAGTAGAACCAGTGTAGTTCGACCTGGGAAGTACCTCCGCCACACCTATTTCTAGCGTGAAGCATTTCTTGCGTTTCGATAGAAGGGTGTGGTTGCCGGTACACTTTCACATCGACGACGACACGACCATCATAGTCCTCGGGAGTAGCAACGCATATGTGATTGCCTTGATGGAACCCATGTTCTGTATGTAGTTGATTACAGATGTCCATGTACAGTGACCACTTACCATCAGATGGACTGCATGCTCGTTTGCTATTTCAGTCAGATAAAAAATACCTTGTTGCTTCTTGATGATTGATGTATGTGCCATAAACCGATAACAAATTCTTTGATAATGCTTTCCAGGGCGGTCTGCTGATCGCCATGAACACCGGCCGCACCTCTATCTGCGGCTCCTCGCTGCTGTCCAGCACTCGCGCCATCACCGCCGCGCACTGCTGGCACCACCGCACCAACCAGGCTCGCCAGTTCACTGTCGTCCTCGGCTCCGTCCGTCTCTACTCTGGCGGCACCCGCGTGACAACCAACCGCGTGCAAATGCACGCCGGGTATAACCACAATACTCTCAACAACGACATCGCTATGATCACCTTGAACCGCGTCGGTTTCACCAGTAAGTTCTGAGATTACGTCACTGGAAATAAATAATAGTTTAAAAAAACTAAAAAACACGCTTTTTATAGAAAACCGAACTAAAAAATAGAAAATAAATTTAATTGAATTTAAATTAAGAAAATAGTGTTAAAAATTTCAATGAATATAAATGAATAATAGTGTGAATAAAAAAAAATATTTTATTTAAAAAAAAAGCGTGGGGTGCTTTTTAAGATATTATCGAAATGATAATCACTCTACTCATATCTGTCAATAAAATATCTGTAACCATTGACACCATGCACCCCACGCTTTTTTTAATTTTTTTTTTTTATTCACACTATTATTAATTTATATTCATTGGAATGTTTAACACTATTTTCTTAATTTAAAGTCATTTAAATTTATTTTCTATTTTTTAGTTCGGTTTTCTATAAAAAGCGTGTTTTATAGTTTTTTTAAACTATTATTTATTTTCTAGTTTTTAGTTTGGATTATTTATAATAGCTTGTCTTTAATTAAAAAAATATATATATATAAATTAACAAAAATCATATTTTGCAAATTAAAAAATGGAATAATTTTAACAAATTAGTGTATTGTCATCGGTCCTCAATAAATCTACGAAGTTTGAACGATATCTGGCCGTTTAAAGTGGGTCAAAATCGCGCCCAAAGAAGTCAGTTACAAATATACAAACAAACATACTGGTGAAGCTAATAAAAAGCTAACTAAAAACAGATCAGTTACACTAGTTTTGCCAGGTGATAGAACCAGTACCACCGCCATACATGTTTTTAGCGTGCAACAATTCTTGTGTTCCGGTGGAAGGGTGTGGTTGCCGGCACACTTTTATATAACGCGACCATCATAGTTCTCCTAGTAGCAACGCATCGGTGATTGACTTTAGACTGAACCCTTATTCGATATGTCCGGGTGGCAGTGACCACTTACCATCAGGTGGTCTGCATGTTCGTTCTGTTATAGATGCTCTATGTCCTCTTATTGCATGCTCAGCATTTATTCTCCTTCCCCTCCGTCGATGCATCCAAACCAGTCAGTCTCACTTCCACTTCCTAACCGGTCGTGTCACCACAATTTAAATCTTTTTTAAAAACCGTGTTTCCCTGAGGCTCGTAACAGTTCGTTTCTTCAAATGGAAGAATCGGAACGCAAAAAAATGCTTCACGCTAGAAAAAGGTGCAGTCTGTGTCCAGCAGGAGACCTCAAATGGCTGATAGCGAGAATTTGCCTTCTGCTGTTTCTTTGGAATTGTTTTAGGAACTTGATTTTATGAATCTACCCGCGTGGCGACGCGGTTACCATACTGACTATAATGTAATTTATCTAATCATTATACACTTGAGATTCATTGGAGCATACTGGACATTGCTCGGTGTCTTAGTTTTTGTAGATATTGATAAGTCTTCTCTCTCTCTTATATTGTAGAATTTTTTTTTGTTCTATTATCAATAGGTGCTGCATAGCGTATGCAATAAAAAAATGTGTGCGTGTACTAGCGTACACTCGTAAGAAGTGAAACTTCTTTATGACGTTATTTTTCAAAAAATAATTTACTATATGCAACTTTACAGAAATTGGTTAAATAAAGGTAAATTAGATAAAGTTTAATAAAAGGCTTTTATTAAACTTTATCTAATAAACTAATCTATAATAATCTATCTAATATCACGCGTGGTAGGGATAAGAAAACGATGGCGCGTAACAGAAAAATATGGCTCGTAACAAAAAAAGATGGCGCGTAACGAAAAAATGTTACACTAAATTTTTTTCCAACCCCGATAAAGAAGTTTCACTTCAAGAAGTTAAACTAATTTTTTTACACCTTGATTCATGTAACTGAAGGTTTGGCTAGGACCCCTAAATTACCTTAAATACTCCAGTAATATCGTGTGTTACCCAGGAATAATGTAGCATTATAATAAAGATGAGCAGTGATAGCCTAATGGTTGAAACTTGCCCTCTCGATCGGGAGGTCCGAGGTTCAAACCCAGGCGCGCACCACTGATTTTTCTAAAATTATGTGCGTATTAGAAATAAACAATTACTTTTCGGTGAAGCAAAGGAAAGGAGGTGAAGAATGAGGAAACCTACACCCGAGAGTTCTTTAAAAAAATGTTCTCGGAGGTGTGTGAAATCCAACAATTCGCAATTGGCCAGCGCGATAGGCTATGGCCTAAACTCTCTCATTCTGAGAGAAGACCCGTGCCTCGCAGTGGGATAATAATGGGTTGAGATGTAATAATGAAATAATTTTTAAAATCGATTCAGTAGTTTTTAAGTTAATTCATAACGAATATACAAAAATACAAAGTTTTCAGTAGATATATAATAAATAATAGTTTAAAAAAACTAAAAGAACACGCTTTTTATAGAAAACCGAACTAAAAAATAGAAAATAAATTTAAATGAATTTAAATTAAGAAACTAGTGTTAAAAATTTCAATGAATATAAATGAATAATAGTGTGAATAAAAACAAATATTTTATTTTAAAAAAAGCGTGGGGTGCATGGTGTCAATGATTATAGATATTTTATTGACAGATATGAGTAGAGTGATTATCATTTCGATAATATCTGTACGGGTTATATCTATATTTAGAATAATGTCAAATGCAATTAAAACGCGTGTGATCCGCGGGAAGCCTTTATTCGAACTGTCTTTGTAACATGTCATACACATAAAGATTTCACGGAACATGTAAAATGCAGTGCAATGCAAAAATGTGCGAGCTGGCTCGTACATACTGCCAGTGTCAAGAAAAGAAAAATTAAAACAAAAATATAAAAAGTAAAAAGCAGAATAAATCTAGAGTTAAAACAATGTATGTAAAAACAAAGATATTGAAGTAAAACTAGAATAAATGTAAAATTAAATCAATGTATGTCAAAGTGACATTTTAAATGTAAAGGTATACAAAAGTAAATTAAAAAGATTAAAAATGCATGCAAGCAATTAACAATTGAAGCAATATAAAAGTACAAAACTTATTTGTCATTTCATTGGCAAAGAAACAATTAAACATTGTTAAGGTTCAGGAAGATTATAAAAGTGAACGGTTCTAGCGAGTGTGGGAGACGTTGCTTTGTCCACACTGAGAACCGAGCCACCGCCAGTAGCTGCGTCCTGCAGGGGGCCGGGAGGAGGATGCGCAGTCGCTGTCTGTAAGCAGCAGCAGATTCCGCTGCACTTCAGATGTCTTCTGTATTTAAATGCAAAGTATCCCACAACAGAAACTATCATTGCAGATAGAATTGAGTAGAATACTATATGGTGAGATTCGGCAGTTGGCATCTCTAACCACTCTTGCCTCTTGAGCACTTCTAGTTGCTGCGAAATGTGCCCATACATGTCATCATGAGTTTCAATTCTCCGTAAAGTTGCCTCTGGTAAGGTAGAATTTAGTATCGTGTTAAGTGGTGAGGCTTGATAAGGTATATAGGATGTCTCTGCATCGGGTGTCATAATCAGCTGACTTTTGTAGTCAAAATGTGCATGTATTGTAAATTTTTCGCCTTTAAGCATGCATCCTGTAGGTATGTTAAGAATTCCATTCCCCTTTAATTGCTTGACGACAAATCCAGATGTGCACAAAATGCGCACGGTGCATTCCTGGCAGCACGCATAGAGCCAGGCGCCTTGTTGATGCAACCTGATCCACATATCGCGGCACGTTCTTATCTCCGCCCGACAATAATCTTCGTTGTCAATGTTTATAATTCTCTTTAATTGCATGTCACATATCGAGTTATGAATATTTATTTGATAGATAGGATGATTTTCATAGCAGAGCATTGTGTTAAGGTCGGATTTTATGCACGATTGTATGTCAGACTCTGCAAGGGGCATCACGCTATCCTTTTTCACATTAAATGCTACTCGTATATATTCGGTTGCAGTTAGGCTGTAAATAGATTTGTTGCCGTTATTCCATGGTAATGATATAATTCTGTCCAGCTCAAATATATCTCTATATAAAAAATTTTTGACAAAAAAATATCCACCGACTTCCATGCCACAAAAAAGTTAAAAATAATTTAAATATATTTTAGTTTAAAACATACTCAGTACTTAGGACATAGTCCTGAAGTCGGTGCTTGACATATTTCGCTGGACGACGGTAACTATGTCCTATATGAGCACCGACTTCAGAACTATGTCCTAAGTACTGAGTATGTTTTAAACTAAAATATATTTAAATTATTTTTAACTTTTTTGTGGCATGGAAGTCGGTGGATATTTTTTTGTCAAAAATTTTTTATTTCATGCTTTTTAGTGACGATATTCATCTATTTGTATTAAAATAAAATCGCTAAGTTTGCTTTGTGCATACACATATGCAAACATTAAATAAACATCAACATAAAATAACAAATTAAACATAAGCTTAGACACAACATACAACACTATCAATTCATACGAACTGAACGCACCCGCTCGCAGGGCGCTGCCGCGCCCTGCTCGCTTAGTTTTTATGTTTTCTTTTATGTTCCAACCTAACCTAACCCACAATACATTTAAATTTAAAGCTAAATCTTAGTCATAACATGACAAATTTTCCATCTAATATGTTTGCTCAGTAATCTTATAATATACACGTAAGCACCAGGTGGCCAACTTGTATGGCTTAGGCATGCAGTACCCTGCATCATCAGGGCTGAGGAGTTGAAGGTCAAAACTTTCATCTTGTGTCTTTGCTTAGTAATTTTAATACATACCCGTAAGCACCAAATAGCCAACTCCTATGGTTTAGGCTTGCAGTATTCTGCATCATCAGAATTGAGGAGTTGAAGGTCAAATTTTTCATCTTATATTTCTGCTCAGTAATCTTATAACATATACGTAAGCACCAAATGGCTTACTCTTGTGGTTTTGGCTTGAAGTACCCCTGCATCATCAGGGTTGAGGAGTTGAAGGTCAAATTTTTGTCCCATGAATTTGCTTATCAATTCCATTATATATTCGTAAACATCAAATGACCAACTTTTATAGTTCAGGCTAGCAGTACCCCTGCATCATCAGGATTGAAGAGTTGAAGGTCAAATTTTTCATAGTAAATACCTACTTAGTAATTTTATTCTATATTTTACTCAATTGGACTTCTGCAGCTAAGGTTCGGCAGACTATCACTAATTTTATTATTTTGCTCCAAAAAGTTTAAGATCCTATGATTAGAACCTTATCAAACTCTTATCAGACTACCCCTGAAGTACATCCTTTCTAATAAAAAAAGAATCATCAAAATCGGTTGGCGGGATATTGAGTTATTCATACATTTATCGGGCACATTGAAAATGCAAATTTAAGACTTATGCGTTTTTCTTATAGATGCCCTTGTCAAAAAAATACTAAAAAAAAATGGGACCCTATGACACGCACTACCTTTCAAATAAAAAAAAAATCATCTAAATCGGTTCACCCAGTCCGGAGAAATCAGGTAACAAATATAAAAAAAAAAAAAAAAAAATACAGACGAATTGATAACCTCCTCCTTTTTGGAAGTCGGTTAATAAGAGGGGTATCTTAATTTCCATTAATAAGTATTTACTTGTCATTTTAGCTTGTATTTTAAGTAGTTTATAAAGATCTTTAACGTTTTCTACTGGGATCGTTAGATCCTCCTTTAGTTGACTGGATATTAAACGGAGTTGATTTTGCAGTTGATCTGGAGATATAAGGTGTATGTCAATTTTTCCGTGATGAATATCAGTAATAGTATCAATCACAGTTTGTTGTATTTTTCTCAGGTGAGACAATATCATATTGGCAGAAACTGTGGTAGTTAATATGTAGTACGAATATAAAGTATTTTGTGTAGCATTTTTAATTTGATTAACCTCTCTCGTCACGTTATTTAGGTGTTCATTAATAAAAGCAAATTGTTGATTCATGTGAGCTTCGTTTCGTTTCAAGATACTGTTTTCTGCTTCCAGAATTGATGTCTGATTTTTTATCATAGAAAGCAGATGATTTTCATTCTTACTAATAGCGTCGATGTCATTTTCATATTTTTGGGCAAACCTATCATCCAACACTCCGAATAATGAGTTAGCTACATATCCAATACCGTTAATTAATCCTCTTTTTATTCGATTGGTTGATCTGTATAGCATAATGTCATTGTAGTGTTTCAATTCCGTCAATTCATGGTATAATTGTGTTACAATTGGTATAAACATCTTCTCCTGGCCACATAGCCCTTTAAGATGAGTTATGTACCGCTCTATGATGTCTACACCCTGCTGGTAAATTGACATATTATAAAAGATAACTAATTTCCATTCATCTTGCACAAGTCTCAGGTCGGATATCTTATCGAAATAAAGTGTATTATTGGCAGGTAGGGTTGTCACGTTGACTTGTTGCGATGTTGGTACTATTAATGCAAATAATAATAGAAGAAGTGTAATTAAACAATTAGGTTGCTTGCGACGTGATGATCTGCGATCTGTTGATCTCTCTTTTTGTTCTGTTTGAGGTTCAGATAGCAGTGGTGTCAACTTGATAATTGGTCGTTTAAGGTAGCCGTTTGCTGTCTTTAGTGTCACCACTCTCACATGTCCATCTTTACCGGGGTGCAATTCGGTAATTTTTCCGAGTGCCCATTTTGATGGCGGCATAAAATCTTCGTTTACGAGGACGATGTCATTGATGTTCGGATTTTTGGTAGGATGATTCCATTTATGTCTGGCTTGCAGTTGATGTAAGTAGTCTTTTGACCATTTAACCCAAAAAGATTAAAACATTTTCTCTACAAGTTGCCATCGAGTTGTCAATGATGTAGGTTCCATTGGATCTGATAATGGTGATGATAACAGGGGTGCACCGATGAGGAAGTGTCCAGGGGTTATGTATCCATCTTCAATATTTTCTGTCAACCTGTACATTGGCCGTGAATTGAGACACGCCTCAATCTGTGTCAATAGAGTGTAAAACTCTTCGAATGTCAATTTTTGCTCACCGATAATACGCTTTAGGTGGTGTTTAACACTACGTACCGCGGATTCCCATAGCCCGCCAGCACTGGGCCATAGTGGTGCATTAAATTTCCATGTCACGCCCATGTTATTTATGTCAGTCAGGAAATCTTTGTTTGCATTAAGTAGTCCTGCATGGAAGTCTTTTTGAAGGCATCTGGAGGCTCCAACAAAATTAGTGCCATTGTCAGAATAAACATAATTAGGAACTCCTCTTCTTGCACATAGACGTTTAAATGCAGCTAAAAATGTGGGCGTTGTCAGATCTGACACCAATTCTAGGTGTATAGCTTTTGTGCTAAAGCAAATAAAAACGGCGATGTATCCTTTGGTCATTTTGACACCTCTCCCTTTGCTTGATTTAACATCTACGTATCCTGTAAAGTCCACTCCTGTGTGGCTGAATGGCCTTGAAGGTGTCACTCTTGGCTCCGGTAAGTCAGCCATAAGTTGGGTTTGCCTTTGAGAACTAAATCTGCGGCATGTAATGCATTGCCTTATCTGTTTCTTAACAATCCTCATCCCTCCGACGATCCAGTATTTGTCACGTAAATATGTCAAGGTTAATGTGGGTCCACCGTGGAGAGTTGCTTTATGAGCATCGTCAATTAACAAGTTTGTCAGGCGTGAATCATGTGGAATCAATATAGGATGCTTCGAGTTATATTTTAAGTTGGAGTGTTTCAATCTTCCGCCAACCCTAAGTATGCCATTCTTATCTAGAAATGGGTTAAGAGATAAGATGGAGCTTTTGGAGTTGATTTTGTCATTGCTCTTTAATCTCGATATTTCATTACAAAAATATTCCTGTTGTGTAACGTGGATAAATAATTGCAGAGCGGAAGAAATTTCTTTACTAGTTAAGTAGTTGCATTTATTAGCGACATCCTTATCGCGTAGGTTTGTTATGAATCGCGACACCCATGATAGTACCCGGGTCGCGTGCATCAAATTACTATGCTTATTTATTAATTCTAATAAAAGTTCAGGGTTTTTACTAATATGCATGGCGATTATTTGATGTGTAGATTTTTTACATTCGAGTGTTGGTATCGGAATATTTGGGGTTTGAAGGTTGTAGGTAGCATCTTTCAGCCAGTTAGGTCCATGCCACCAAATCTTATGAGTTTTAAGCTGTTTAGCGCTTAATCATCTCGTAGCGCAGTCTGCGGCATTGTCATCTGATTTGGTGTGGTTCCAGGAAGATGCAGGTAATATATCCGTGACTAAGCGCACGCTATTCGCCACGAACGTTTTCCAACGCGTACTATCTCCTTGCAGCCAGCCGAGAGTTATCATTGAGTCAGTCCAACCGAAAATTTTTATTTGATTTTGCGGAAGGGAGAGCTGGACCTTTTTCATTAACTTGGCTAGCAAAACAGTAGCGCATAATTCCAATCTTGGAAGTGTAATGTTTTTGTTGACAGGTGCGAGTTTAGTTTTAGCTGTAACTAAGTTGACTGTAGTTTCTCCCTTTTCATCGCATGTTTTCAAGTATATTGCACAAGCGTATGCCTTTTCGGAGGAGTCCGCGAAGCCGTGAAGCTCAATTGGGCTTTTCGTGCTTCCTAACCACCGAGTAATGTCAATTGTGTCAATGTCCTTTAAATCCTCGAGCAGCTGAAACAGCTCGTACTGCATGTCACTAGGTATGGCGTCATCCCAATTAATACCAGTCTCCCATAATCGTTGAAATTGTAATTTTGCTCTAATAGATATCGGTGACAGCCATCCTAGGGGGTCATATATTTTAGAGATTTGTGAAAGCATTTCTCTCTTTGTTATGCATTTGCTTGTGTCAAGGTCCATTTTAATATGAAATTTGAATGAGTCAGATGTAGCATTCCATTGCAAACCTAGAGTTTTAGGTGAGTTTTCATACTTAAAGTCAATGATCGATGGATGTACTTGCTCTTCACATAAATTTTGTAATAATTCGGGTGTGTTACTACACCACTTTCGCAAATTGAATCCGGCACTACTTAGAATGCTTATTAAGTGCGCTTGCACTTGCTTAGCCTCTTCAATGCTATGACTGCCGGCCAGTAAATCATCGACGTAAAAATTGTTTTCTAGTATGTTTGATGCTTGTGGGTACTGTGCTGCGTGATCGTAGGCCAACTGTTTCATGGTTCGCATTGCAATAAATGGTGATGCTTTAAGCCCGTAACTGAGAGTACACAGGTTATATACGAGAATCTTTTCGTCAGGGCTGTCTCTCCAAACGATTTTCTGTAGGTGTTGATCAGTTTCATGTAGCATTATCATTCTATACATTTTTTCACAGTCCGCTGAGTAAACGAATTGAAACGAACGCCAGTTTATTAATAGTTTTAAGATGTCTTGTTGCAATTTAGGTCCGGCTTCCATTAAATCGTTTAGACTGTAGCCAGTAGAGGTTTTGGACGAACCATTAAAAGCCACACGTAATTTACTTGTACCAGAATTGTTGTTTTGTTTATATATGTCATGATGAGGTAGGTAATAACAGATGTTTGCTGTCATATTACATTCCTTCATATGTTCTAAATCTTTATATTCTTGCATGAATTTTCGATAATCTTCTTGTAATTTAGGTATTTTCCGAAATCTTTGCTCTAACGACTTAAGTTGTGCTACCGCTCTCGGTTTTGACAACCCTAAATGCTCTTCGAAATTTGGTTTCATGGGGAGTCTCACTTCGTACTTTCCGTTTGGTAACCGTCGTGTCGTTTTAATATACCATTCTTCACAATACTTTTCACTTTCTGTCATGTCCTCCGTATCCTCTGAGATATCTTCCATCTCCCAAAACCTGCTCATATCCTGATGATTCAAAACGACATGGCAGTTTATATTTTTAGATACATTTCCTGATAGTATCCAACCTAATCTAGTTTGCTGTGCAATGGGCTGTCCTGGTAATCCTCTCAATATTCTGTCCATTATTATTTCGGAATATACTTTTGCATCAAATAATATGTCAATTTGCGAAGAAAAACTATGTTCACCTGCAGAACATCAACCTCGCTGATCCTTGTTACAATGTTTGGTGTCAGAAGTGGGATTGTAACATTGTAACAAGGATCAGCGAGGTTGATGTTCTGCAGGTGAACATAGTTTTTCTTCGCAAATGAGTGCGCAGGAAGGTTATTTACAAGTTTAGGCATTACAAGAGCTTCTGTAGTAAATGTAAACTCATCATGAAGTGATTTGCATGTCAATCGAACCTTCCCTTTACTCTTATTGGAAAGAGTACCTATACCACAGACGCTCGCATTGTATTTTTGACGCTGCAATGATAAGCGCTGTACTGCATTTTCTGTAATTAGTGTGCTTTGAGAACCCTGGTCTAGGAGTCCTCTCAATGTCAAATATGTACCATCATTAGCTTGAACTTGCAATTGAACGGTTGTCAATAATATTTCATCCTCACTTTGCACGTGACTTACTGTCGCTTGTGCATTATGCTGTTGCTGCGTGCCTTTAATTGCATGCGAAAATAAGTCGTGTATCAATGTATTATGGGCTTGGAAACACTTCTTACATCTTTTCTGTGAATTACAAACGTTTTGTTCATGTGTGTAAAGGCAATTGTTGCATATTTTATGCTTTGATAAAATACTTCGTTTCTCACCGCTACTCATGTTAAAGAATTTTTTACATTGAAATAAGGCATGAGTCGTATTACTGCATACACTGCAAGACGATGAGGCGATGTTTGTATGATATGCGCGGTTATAAGACGGTTTATAAAACTTTGTATTTAAAGTTTTATTGAAATCTTTTTTCATCGGACTAGTCATAGTCGTAGGTTTATTAGGCGATGTGTCAAATTTTCTGTACAAAGGCTCCAATGCTGTAAATTTGATTTCTAGGAATGACATAAGCTCTTCGAAAGTAGCCAATGTCCTTGGAGATTGCCGGGATTCGCGGTAATCTCTGAGTGTATCGGTGTCTAACTTCTTTGAGATAAGATGCACTAGCAACGGGCCCCATGTTGATGTGTCTATGCCTAAGTTGTGAATCGCGTTGATGCATTCAGTGCTTGTATCATGTAGTTTCTTCAGTTCCAGGGATGTTTGTTTTTGGATAGAAGGCTGATTAAGGAATGTTTCTATTTGCTTCGTAAATAACGCATGTTCGTTGTTATAGCGTTGGTTTATAATACTCCAAGCGGTGTCATAGTTATCTGACGAGATATGTAGATGCTGCACCAGCCTTTCAGGTTCTCCACGGAGCTTTCCTTTTAGGTGTTGCATTTTTTGTGTTTTAGATAGAAAACCATTATTATGTATCGTTTCGGTGAATAGGTCTAAAAATGTCGGCCACTGATTGTAATTTCCTGTAAAAATTGGTATTTCTATTTGAGGGGTTGAACTTTGCATGTGAGCCGTAGATAAAAGTTTGTTGTTTAGTGTTTTCTTGCAGTTTTCATAAATGGTTTCATGGTATGTGTATTCAAGGTCATAATTCTCATCAGTTCCTTCTAGTATGTTATCAATTTTCCAGTGTAATGTATCTATATTTTGCCACCGTCCTTGAATGTTGCGAAGTTTATCCTCGATCTCCCATTTTTCTAAAGCTTTTTCAACGCTGCACGATTCTACCGTTCTTATTAATGCCCTAAAGTTAGTTTTCTGTAGTTTAATCATTTCGGATACTTCATCTCCTACATGTTGACGCTTTGATGGACCTGGATCATGCGAAGTAGTTGATTCCGAGGTGTCAGAGTAATTAGCTATCATCTCCCGTGTAACGTCATAAAAACTTTTCAATTGAGTGTACATATCTTTTGTAAAATACTCGTGCGATTTGTCAGTGAATGTTCTAAGTTGATCATGATTAAATTGAAAGTCTTCAAAAAATTTGTCAAGGAGCTTTAATTTGTTTGCAATATACTCCGGAGTTTTTCTACTTTTGGAATCTTTTTTAAAGTTTATGTTTAGCTGTTCAACAGCCTTTATAATTTCTTTTTGGCGTAAAATTATTGCTTCCATTGTTAAGAAGTAATAAAGAACGATCTTACTTGAGCTGCAGCTACCACCTTTGATGGATGATGAGTTCGAAAAGGTACTTCCTTAATGCTGTAGGTATTTCACTGCACTCTCGTATTTGTAATAATTGTAAAGTCACAATGTCACTTTTGCATAATAAAAAAAAAATAAAAATGTCACTTGAAAATGTCACAAAATTGCACTTATAATGTCAAAAATTATTCATGTCACATAAATTTGGTATACAAATGTCACAAAAATGTTAAAAATAATGCAGAAATGATTTATTTTTTCACTTATGTGATTTAGTAATGTCAAAATTATCACATGAATGTCAAAATTGTCAGAGGTATGTATGTATGTATTGAATGCAAAACACAAGTAATAAAAATGTCATAAAATTGTCAAAAACACTTCACAAAAATGCCACGAAATTGTCATTTCCTGTCACTGCAATCCAATGGCACGCGAGGTTCAAATTATCGAAGGACCAAAAAAATATAAATATAAATGTACGGGTTATATCTATATTTAGAATAATGTCAAATGCAATTAAAACGCGTGTGATCCGCGGGAAGCCTTTATTCGAACTGTCTTTGTAACATGTCATACACATAAAGATTTCACGGAACATGTAAAATGCAGTGCAATGCAAAAATGTGCGAGCTGGCTCGTACAATATCTTAAAAAGCACCCCACGCTTTTTTTAAAATAAAATATTTTTTTTTATTCACACTATTATTAATTTATATTCATTGAAATTTTTAACACTATTTTCTTAATTTAAATTCATTTAAATTTATTTTCTATTTTTTAGTTCGGTTTTCTATAAAAAGCGTGTTTTTAAGATTTTTTTAAACTATTATCTATTTTCTACTTTTTAGTCAATTTAAAAAATGGAATAATTTTATCAAATTAGTGTATTGTCATCCGTCCTCAATAAATCTACAAAGTTTGAACGAAATCTGGCTGTAAGTGGGTCAAAATCGCGCCCAAAGAAGTCGGTTACAAACATACAAACATACAGTTGAAGCTAATAAAAAGCTAATAAAATTCTATTACGTTACAGATGCAATCAGGAACATTCATCTTCCGGCTGGTTCCCCCTCCTTCGTTGGTGTCCATGCTGTGGCTGTCGGCTTCGGCCGCACCGCTGACGGTAACCACTACCAATCTGGTCACCCACGCAACGGTCCAAATTCGACCGTTATTTAAATTAGAAAACTAAACTTCATATTGTCCAAAGTAGCAATATTTTTCTAATTAATATAAACTGTAGTAATTTTCAAGTTACTTTGAACGCACCCGTTAAAGGTAAAAAGGTTTATTAACTAAGCTGAATTTAATAGCGGGTATTTTGACAACGACATCTGACATTTTTGACGTCATGTGTCTTCATAGTAAGACATTGAATGTTCTATTTATGACGCAGGGACACGCAGTGGGTCCCGGGTTGGATTCCCGGCCAGACAGGTATCTGAATGATGACCTTAGAATCCTGTTCTGGGTCTGGGTGTTTGTGTATTCGTCTTGTGTGTGTCCATGGCACCCACGACACAGGAGAAAATCCTACCGTGGGGCTATGAGTGTAGAAAACGTTATTTCCCTTATTATGTGTTTGTATCAAATGCAAGGTAGTAAGTGTGATGAGTTTTAGTTGATTTTATTTTTGTTTTATGCATTATTTGAAAAAATATTAACATTTTACCATCAAGTTTTTCAAGGTGGTAGAAACAGTGTAGTACGACCGAGGAAGTACCACCGCCACACCTATTTCTAGAGTCAAGCATTACTAGCGTTTCGATGGAAGGGTGTGGTTGCCGGCACACTTTCACATGAGGCGACCATCATAGTCCTCGGGGTAGCAACGCATCTGTGATTGACTTCAGATGGAACCCATGTTCTGTATGAAGTTCATCAGATAAAAAAATGTATCTTTTTTTTTATCTGACTGAAGTACCAAACGAGCATGCAGCCCACCTAATGGTAAGTGGTTACTGCCGCCCTGTGAAATCTGTTATCCACTTCGTAAAGAACATATGTTCAATCAGAAGTCAATCTCAGATGCGTTGCTACTTCCGAGGACTATGATGGTCGCCTCATGTGAAAGTGAGCCGGCAACCACACCCTCCCAACGAAACGCAAGAAATGCTTTACGCTTGAAATAGGTGAGTTGATGGTACTTCCCCGGTCGAACTACACTGGTACCACCACCTTAATGTATCTCCAGGTCCTGCTGGAAATATCAACAGTAACCAAGTCCTCAGACACGTGACCCTCCCTGTCATCTCCAACGACGAGTGCCGCAGGATCTTCGGTAACTACATCATCTCCTCCACCCTCTGCATCCGCGGTGCTGGCAGCGGAAGCACCTGCAGCGGCGACTCCGGTGGCCCTCTCCATATTGCTGGACCGATTCTTGTGAGCTGCCATTAAACACTTTATTTATTTATGTATTTATTTATTTGTTTGTTCGTTCGTTCGTATGATCGTATGTTCGTTCGTTCGTTCGTATGTTCGTTCGTTCGTTCGTTCGTTCGTATATTCGTTCGTTCGTTCGTTCGTATTTTCGTATGTTCGTTCGTTCGTTCGTATGTTCGTTCGTATGTTCGTATGTTGGTTCGTTCGTTCGTTCGTATGTTCGTATGTTCGTTCGTTCGTTCGTTCGTATGTTCGTTCGTATGTTCGTTCGTTCGTATGTTCGTCCGTTCGTTCGTATGTTCGTAATATATCGCTTAGGCTTTTGTTTGACTTGTCATATAAGGTTGAGTTTAAATTAACGTTTCCATTTATGCATGCACTATGCAGTCTTATGGAAACTATGTATTACACGGTCTCGTTTTTAGTTAGTGCAACCAAATAAATAAATATATGAACGCCTTTTCCAGATCGGTGTGACCTCCTTCGGCACCGGCAGGTGCCAGCGAGGGGAACCTACTGGTTTCGCCCGGGTCACCTCTTTCGTCCCCTGGATCCTTGAACGCATGTGAACAGACCTAGCTTGATTTTTGGATGTTATAATAAATTCTTGCAATATAATATCTGTTTTCTATTAACTATTATATTTGACGGAGGGGGTGGTTCTTTTTCGCTCATCGTGTCCGGATAACCTACTCTGATAGAGAATGTTAGCACGAGAATAAATTGAAGACTTGATTTTAACACACAGTATATTGCCAAATTAAACTTGTTACAATTACTGAATTAATCAAACTAAATTAAGTAGGCAAGTAATCGTAGCACTAAGAACGCGGGATGATTTTAGAGTCGTCTGCTTCGGCCGACCGTCAATGATAGACTGAGGTGTCGGCCATTAAACTGGTACAACCCTAACTTCATCGAACGCCACTAGATGGCGCTGGCATTCCGGTGTTGCCACAATACAGCCATTTCCGACATATTAATACGTGAAGCAAAAACTTGTGGTGCATTTTTAAATTGCCACGGACAGAGAAGTATAAAATTTTGCACGGTTATATTTAACGTACAGGAGTGCGGAATGTTACATACATAAAATCAACTAAAACACATTACACACACTACCGTGCATTTGTCACGAACAGATAAATAATAAACGAAATAAAACATTTATTTATCATATGAAAACACCAGACGTCAAAAATGGCAGATGTCGTTGTCAAAATACCCGTTATTAATTTTAAAGGCAGTTTTGTCACTTAAACCTCTTTTAACCTTTCGGGTGTATCAAAATAACTGAAAATTAATAAAAAATGAATTTGGGAAATACGTTTGACAACATCAAGTTTAGTTTTGGAGTTGAATTACAGAAGCCAAGTGCGGAGCTATTTATTTATTTTATTGATTTATTTATCTAGTTACACCAACAAAGTGAACACTTAACACATTTAATAAGTTGGATATTTCATAGATACTAAAACTAAGTGTCACCTCAATTATAGGTGTAAACTACGTGCTAAGAACGACAATAATTAATTTAAATGATTTATCAGAGATAACATCATAAAATTAGATTAACATTAAAATCATTAAGAACAATACTAAGTTTACTGTTGTTTAATGGAGTCACAAAATTTATAAGCTGTTTAGCTTTATGATGGATAATAGAAACGGCTCTAACAGAAAGTCCCCAGAGGTCTGCCGTTTTCTTACGATCCAGACTATTGAAAGCATTGATTATATCTGCTGCATTGACCTCTGAAAATTCAAAGCTTGTGTTACGTTCTTTTCCACACTCTCTAAGCAAGGCCTCAGCAGAGGTAGAGGATGACTTCAGAGCTTTAGTTGTTAACAAAGGTATAATAATAAAGAAATTCTCAAACTCTGATGCCACCTCCAAATCCTCTGTTACAGCTTTTAATTTATTTTTAAATTAAAATTGGTTATACTTACATATATTATTGGTTCATCGTTAATAATATTCCATGTTGTTCTAATCTTATTTGTGGATTTTTATCTTATTTCTTATATAGGGATTTAGTACAGAAACAAGCCAGCTTAAAAGTTTTAGAATATTTTTTGAAATATTTCTTAACTAAAGGGTCATGATTATAAGACTTTTCATAGTGTAGATCATACAATTTGCGTCTACTAACATAAACCTCTCGTTTTACCAGATGGTAGAACCAGTGTATTTCGACTGTTGTCCCTGTAGTTCCGGGATCAGAATAGGGCTACGGTATCCTCTGCCTGTCGTAAGACGCGACTAAAAGGGGTTTCTGGGGTTGCGGGTTGTAAGAGTGGGAGCTCGGACCGTCCAGCCAAGTGACCCCGTGAAGGGCGATGGCATGTGTGGCTGCATGCCGTCGTAAACATCGAGAGACATGAGCATCAATCGGTCACCGAGGAAGGGCCCAAAGGAGCATTGCGCTCGGAGGACTCCGGTTGAGGTCGTTTCGAGATCCCGGAGTTCTTTTTAGCGCGTAGCTGTAGCACTGAGGGCGGCCACCGAGGGGGTTTTAGTGAGGTAAAAATCCCACATAACTCGGCGTTGCTTCCACGGCGTTGGGTACATTTTGAAGGTTTTGCCCTTGATAACAAAAAGAGTGTAATTCGACCGAAGAGGTACCACCGCCACACTTATTTTTAACCGACTTCCCAAAGGAAAGAGGTTATCTATTCGTCACGTATATATATATATATATATATATATATTTTATGTATGTTCGGGCGAAATGGCCAGAAATCATCGACCTACCGACACGAGTCATACGACATTGTATGCGGCTAGTTTCACAGGCAGTCCCATATTAAGGAAAATGAAAACCTTCCGGTGGTTTTCCCGGAAAATTGGAAAATGTCGGTTTCTTAAAATCTTGAATAACTTGGGTGTTTCTAAACCGATTTCCATTTTTAACGTGAAGTGACAGTCGTGTGTCGGTTGAAGTGTGCCGTTGCCCGACGACTTTTATATGAAGCGACTATCTAAGTCCACGGGAAATAGCATCTGTGATTGACTTCACATTGAACCCTTGTTCTAAACAAAGATGGTTACGCTCAGTGCCGGATTAGCCACCAACCACCAACCACCAAGAGTAGCTAATGCTACGGGCCCCGCGGCCCAACACCTACCTGCTATTTATATTTTACAGATAGTAAACTTCTGCTGGGCTCGGGTCTTCCCTCAGAATGAGAGAGTTTAGGCCTTAGTCCACCGCGCTGGCCAAGTGCGGATTGGTGGACTTCACACACGTCCGAGAACTTTTTTTTTTTTAAGAACACTCGGGTGTGTAGGTTTCCTCACGAAGTTTTCCTTCACCGAAAAGCAGTGATAATTAATTTCTCATACGCACATAAATCAGTGGTGCGTGCCTGGGTTTGAACTTCGGACCTCCCGATCGAGAGGGCAAGTTTCAACCATTAGGCTATCACTGCTCTACCATTAGGCTATCACTATCACTGTAGATGGTAAACTACTCCTAAAAATCCTAAACTAAAAGAAGATATAGAAAGTGTCATCTCTAAATTTTCCCAGAATAAATCCAGAAAAGTTTAATAGTAACAGTTTTGTTTTATTTAATACCCTTACTTAAGGCAAACTATGGGCCACTTTTCAGAATTTGCTACAGGCCTCGCGCTGGCTTAATCTAAAGACCCAGGGTGACGAGGAGGGTTTCATCAGAGTTGAGAAAAAGAAGAAAAGGAAACCCTTATGTCAGAACCGGTGCGGCACCGCACCAACCGGCCCGAACTACATGCTGCAGCCCGCTCTACCGACGACGCTGCTGTACGTGTCCCGTCTGCATTACTCTACAACGGTCGAGGAGATTGTAGAGTATATCAGAATCAAGACCAGCTACGGATTGAAGGTTGAGCGGTTGGAGTCCCGCCATAAAGTGAACTTCAACTCTTATGTGGTGGGAGTCCCAACGGAGCAGATGCCAACCTTCATGAAGGAAGAATTTTGGCCGAGAGGTGTTGTGTTCCGGCGATCCCGAGTCTACCCGACACCGCGCGCAACACGACGTCGCACATTCGTGTTACATGAATTACAAATATAGTTTATGTATAGTATTTTAATATTTTATATTTGTTAGTTTCTATTTTGTATAGTATCATAGTTTTATTAATTGTTATGTATTAATTTGTTATATTGTTTACTTGTATTTGTGTATTCGTTTCTATGGGCCTTTGTAGCCTGATATAAATAAATAAATAAAAATTAGTCTGGCACTGGTTACGCTTATGTTGTCATGGGCGGCAGTGACCACTTACTGATCTTGGTAAAAAAATTACCGACTGAAAAAACCGATCAATCCATATGTACTAATATTATAAATGTGAAAGTGTGTTTTTGTTCATCTTTCACGTCGCCACATAGCTATTATATGATATGGTTTATATGCTGGGAGATAGGAGGGCGGAGAGTGACGTAGGCTACGTTTTCCGCGCTCCCATTCCCATGAGAAAATCGATGTTTTGTTAGTTGATACATATTTAGTAGTTCCAGACGTTGTTAATAGATGGCGGTAGTAAAAACCATGCAAGTTCTGAATCACGCTACCAAATGCTAATGTTAATTCCCTTTGACCGTGCGGGTGAGGCCGCGGGTAGGAGCGTTTCTATATTAGTAAGATAAATTAGTCTTGACAGATTTTTTGATATGAAAATTTCTTTAGGCGCTTTGAGCACTTTCGGTGAAAAATAATGGAGCTCGCATCCATCACAAACGCTTTCCATGAGCCATATGTATACTATGCATATACGTACACTGCCACACCTACTCCTAGCAAGAAGCCTTTGCGTTTCGATACAAGGGTGTGGCTGCCGGCTTACTCTTACATGAGGCGAACATTTTAATCCTAGGGAGTAGCAACGCATTTTTGATTGACTTCTAGAACCAAAATATTCTATGTGAAGTTGTTTACAAATGTCCTTGGGCGGCAGTGATCACTGACCATCGTGCCATGATCGTTTGCTACCAGATAAAAAATCGGTTGCCTGTAAAGTCGGTTTTTATCTTACTGAAGTAGCAAACGGGCATGCAGTCCACCTGATGGTAAGTGGTCACTGCCACCTTGCGACATCTGTAATCAACTACATACAGAGCATGGATTCCATCTGAAGTCAATCACAGATGCGTTGCAACTCCCGAGGACTATGATGGTCGCCTCATGTGAATGTGTGCAGCAACCACACCCTTCACCAAATGCTTCACGCTAGAAATAGGTGTGGTGGTGGTACTTCCCCGGTCGAACTACTCTGGTTCTACCACCTTAAAAAGAAAAAAATCTTCAAAAGAAAGTTTTAATTTTGTTTGATAGATATTTTGTATGGATATAGAATCATAATGCAATAGAGACCATGGGTCCATGGTCATCTGACATGAAAAAACATGCGTGCGCACAAAGTACACATGTCAGAAGTGAAACTTCTTTGGCGAACTAATTTATAGATCTTGTTTATATTTATACAAATCTAAAACTTTAAATTTCCAAGATTAAGAGGAAGGGAAAAGGGCGTGATACGACGTTCGCTCTGTCTCACTTTTTCTCTCAATCTTTCTCACTCGCTTGCTCCCTACTCTCACTCCACGGCTAGTTGCTCATGCTACGTTCGCCCTGTCTTACTCTCTCTCAATCGGTCTCGATCACTCTTTCTCTCTTTTCCGACACTTCCGTTGCATACCGGCGTGACGTTTCATCTGTAAAAATTTTACCCTCATGCGCCTAAAGAAGTTTCACTTCAAAAATTCATGTCAGATATGTCTACCAGACTTGTTCTAGCTTCTGGGGACCAAAAGGCTGGCGGCTCCTTTGCACAAAGATTAAGTCTAGCTGTACAGCAAGGTAATGCCGCCAGTGTTTTGGGAACCATGCCTCACAGGGCAATTTTACATGGCTTGTTTTATTTATAATAATAAGTTACTTTCTGTTATTTATTTATAAATTTTTATTTCGCCTAGTTTATGGTATCTAATTTTATTTACTTTTTTTTTGTTGTATCTATATAAATAAATTAAACATTAGAAAACGAAAAAAAAAATGGAATCGATGAAGTTACATTTATTTGTTCGCATAAATACAATTATGTCAATTTTTGACATAATTAGTATTGGCAGATTGTGCCTATTTGTCGCTCGTTCCGCGCTCTCGCTTTCACTTCAAGGCTCAAATGGAACACCTCAGAGCGAGGTAACGCCGCATGAGTCATGATTTTTGGTGCGTGCAGCCGGCTGCATCAAATTATAAGACGTCACGTCAAAAAGAAGATTTAACACTGGTCTGAATGAACGGAATCCAAATAGAATTAAAAGAAATCAATTTTTTTTTGTTTTCGAGGGGGAAACCTTCAAAAGGTACCCGACGCCATGGGAGCGACGCAGGGTTATGTGGGATTTTTACCGCACTAAAACCCCCGGGGGCCGTCTTCGGCGCTAAAAAGAAGACTCCGGGAACTCGTTCCGACCGCAACCAGAATCCTCTGAGCGTGTTGCCCTATCGGGCTCTTCCCAGATGGGCGGCTGGGCCCACCGCTCCGTCTAGTCTTTACGACGGTATGCGACCACACATACCGCCGTCCTTCCTGGGATTGTCTGACCGAATGGTTCGAGCTCCCACTCTAGCTGCCTGCAACTCCGGAAGCCCCTTTTAGTCGCCTCTTACGACAGACAGGGGATACCGTAGCCGTATTCTGATCCCGAAACTACAGGGACGAAAAGAAATCAATCTAATTAAATTTTGAGTCAGCGACGATTCATTTATACCGCTTTACCGCAGCAATCCCTGGGTGCCGCACGATTTATTAAGCGGCGACCGAACCAGAGATTCCGTAACGAAAAAAACCTAACACCCCCCACTCCACCTTCCACGCAGCGCGGCCGAGCGTTCGTTTAACGCTTAAGGTACGACAGTACGAAGCTCCCACAGATCGAGACGAGCTGCTCGGAATTCGGACGAATATGTAAGCAGTTTGTGAGAAAGTATATAGTATCAAAGAAAAAAACTTGAATTAATATAAAAAACTTGAGAGGTGTCAAGGGACACCCGGATGGAACGAAGTTCCTTTCGATTAATCAGTGAAGGAATTATAATAAAATTTTAAATAATAAACACTGTCAGGATTCATTATTACTATTATTTTTTATTATTTATTATTTACAAAAAAACCTGTATACACTCAAAAAAAATAATCGTCGCGACACCACACTGTTCAATGCGAAATAGAAATGAAAATATCTGGCTTGCTTTCTATAAGAGAGAGAGAAAGTGTCTCTTTCTCTCTCTCTTATAGAAAGCAAGACAGAGAAACATGCGCAGGCCGCACAGCTTACAGTAGCTTACTATACCAAAAAGTGTCGTGACAACTTTTCGTAAGATTTTTTTCCGTCTAGCCCCCTTTCACAACGCGCGATAAGGAACTTCGTTCCAAAAAAAAATGCTGCATAAATAAATAATTATAATTGCATAAGTTGATAAAAAATGCTATGAAATAGTTTTACCGCGGCAGTCCCCGAGTGCCGCAAGTTTTTTTAATGGTTCAATGTATTTTTAATATTTAACGGGTACTCCCGATATGCGATCCATACAACTGAGTCGACAATATTCGCAAAAAGAATTCAAAAACCGCATATCGTGAGAGCCAAAATCGTCTATTAATGTATCATTGCTTTGTTGCACTAGCAATATGTTCCTAGACTTAGCGATTTATAAAATTCTCTAGCAATACTCAGAGCGGTCCACAAAGTCTCCTTTGGTAAAAGGAGATCTCCCGCCAGGCTAGGTGATCATGCCTGGGGAGCGGCCGTGCTCCGACAGTCGGTGTTCGGAACTTGTATATATGCGGGGTATTGAGAATACTTCGATAGCGTGTTTCAGAATACTAGTAGCGCCATCTCTTGATGAGTAGCGTGAGGTCGCCACACGCTCTTTAATGTAGGGCGATCATCTTTGTCCTCGGTCAATACAACGCAATCAATCAAATTGATTTTAGACAGAGCCACTGTTCTGTACAAAGTCGATTACAGACCATCCAGTAGTAACCACTTGCCATCAACTGAACTAAGTATTCACTTTGTCCCACTGCTGGGCACGGGTCTTCTCTCAGAATGAAAGAGTTTAGGCCACAGTCCACCGCGCCGGCCAAGTGCGAATTGGTGGACTTCACACACCTCCGAGAACTTTTTTTTTAAAGAACTCTCGGGTGTGTAGGTTTCCTCACGATGTTTTCCTTCACCGAAAAGCAGTGATAATTAATTTCTAATCCATCCATCAGCCCGTGAAAGTCCACTGCTGGACATAGGTCTCCCCTAATCTGCGCCACTTCGACCGGTCCTGAGCCATCTGAATCCAGCGGTTACCCGCCGTCTTCTTCAGGTCATCAGTCCACCGGGTCGGGGGGCGGCCTGCACTCCTTTTGCCGAGGCGTGGTCTCCATTCGAGGACTCTTCTACCCCATCGGTTATCTGTCCTACGAACGATGTGGCCTGCCCATTGCCACTTCAGCCTACTAATTCTGAGAGCTATGTCGGTAACTTTCGTTCTCCTACGGATTTCATCATTACGAATTCTGTCGCGCAGGGAAATACCAAGCATAGCTCTCTCCATAGCTCGCTGAGCGACTTTGAGCTTACGCACGAGGCTCACAGTAAAGGACCACGTCTCGGCGCCGTATGTCATCATTTAGGCAATGAGGAATTGTGGACGAGAAGATACTACGAAATTTCCTGAACGCAGCCCAGCCGAGTGATTCTTCGAGTGACCTCCCTCTCAAAGTTTTCCCGTTTGTCCTAGGTAAATATACTCGTCGACAACTTCGAGAATAATGCCGTAACAACTACCGGTACGGATGTGACATGGACATTTGACATGATTTTCGTCTTGTTCATGTTAAGACCCACCCGTGTTGAGGTCATCTAGCATTGTGCTAAGGTTCGTCAGCGAATCTGCCAAGATACTATATCGTCGGCAAATGGAAGGTGTGTGACGTGTTCACAATTATTTTTAATGGCAAGACCTGTCCACTTCATCAACTTGATCATATCTTTCAACGCACCGGTGCACAGTTTCGGCGATATGATATCGCATTGTCTGACTCCCCGCTCCAGTTGGATTAGGTTCGTTGTCCCTGTAGTTCCGGGACCAGAATAGGACTACGGTACCCTCTGCCTGTCGTAAGAGGCGACTAAAAGAGGCTTCCAGGGTTGCGGGCGGGAAGAGTGGGAGCTCGAATCATCCGGCCAAGCGACCCCGGGAAGGACGGTGGCATGTGTGGTTGCATGCTGCCGTAAAAACCCGAAGTGCGGTGAGCAGTTCACGCCCACCAGGGAAGAGCCCGATGGGGCACACGCTGAGGACACCAGCGGCGGTCAATCGGAGTTCCCGGAGTCCTCTTCGCAGCGTCGAGGTCGGCCATCGGGGGGGTTTTAGTGCAGTAAGAATCCCACATAACCCGCGTCGCTCCCACGACGTCGGGTACTTTTTGAAAGTTTCCCCCTCGAAAAAAAAAAGGTTCGGTCTCGGTGGGTGCTTAGGTTCTCAATTTTTCTCAGAACTCAGGTTTAGACGAAACTATGGTGCCCGATTCGGTCTTCAACCTCGTCAACAGAGTCTGCCCAACGCACAGATCCCTCGCGAATTCTCTTGAGCCCTTGAGAACTCTTGAGCGTTTTTTACGCGATTAGCATTATAACAACGCCAATCGCGACGTCTGCTTTGAGATATCTTTTTTCTGAGCAATCTGTATTTTGACATTGAGGTTGGAGACTGCACACACAGTTCTCGCCTTTCCCTCATAAGATCGAGAGTATGCTCTGAGAGAACTTGAGAGCCAGCACTGGAGTGGATCTTAAAGTACTTAGACCTTGGCGTTAATTTCGTCCACAGAAACGCAAGAATCCAGACTCGCGAAACTGTTGCGGAGCTGCAGCTGCAAGTCATCGGAGCCCTGGATTTTCACAGGTGTTGGCCGGAGCGTAGACTTCATCAAGCGTGACCGTTCCAGCTTTACGTTGATATTTAATGTGCCTCTTACCAACCTGCGATCACGTCCGGTTTTGATTCTGTTGATCACAGAGACATCATTAAATATGTGCGGTTTGCCTGCCAAAATGAAGTCTATCTCGTTCTAAGTGGAATCATCGGGACTTATCCAAGTCCACTTTCCTCCAGGTATTCCTTCTGTGTCGTGGTGCCATTATACTAGACGGATACACAAACACCCAGACCCAGAACAGAAATCTAAATTCATCATTCGAATACCTGTTTGGCTGGGAATCGAACCCAGAACCCACTTTTAAACGCTTTCTACCCTCACAGCCCCACAGTAGGATTTTCTCCTGCGTCGGGTTTGTGTGTATGGCAAGGACGCACACAAAGTCGAATACATAAACACCAGACACAGAACAAGAATCTAAACTCAACATTCAGATACCTGTCTGGGAATCGAACCCAGAACCCACTGTCAGACCGGTATGGTGACCACCACGCGGTGTCTTATCTGTGTAATTTCATCAAATATCAATATTATGATAAACAAGCTTGTTTTTGAATTAATTAAACTGCATTAAAAGATTTTATCATATAATTTTGATAAAGAGGATTTATTAAGCGAAAACAGTGGGGCATTGTTATCTTGTTACTAATTTGATAAAGTCAAAAGTATTTGTGATTTATTTTTGAAGTGAAACTTCTTTATCGGGGTTGGAAAAAAAAATAGTGTAACATTTTTTCGTTACGCGCCATCTTTTTCTATTACGCGCCATCTTTTTTTATTTTTCGTTACGCGCCATCTTTTTCTGTTACGCGCCATCTTTTTCTTATCCCTACCACGCGTGATATTAGATAGATTATTATAGATTAGATTATTAGATAAAGTTTAATAAAAGCCTTTTATTAAACTTTATCTAATTTAACTTTATTTAACCAATTTCTGTAAAATTGCATATAGTAAATTATTTTTTGAAAAATAACGTCATAAAGAAGTTTCACTTCTTACGAGTGTACGCTAGTACACGCACACATTTTTTTTTATTTTAAGCTATTGCATATCTTTTATCGTGGGCTTTGAGTGCGGCGACCGAATCAAGCAATTCCGTAACGAAAAAACCTAACACCCCCCCTCCGAACTATGTAGCCGGTCGAGCGTTCGCTTAACGTGTATGTATATGGTACGACAGTACGAAGCTCGCACGGATCGAGACGAGCTGCTCGGAATTCGGACGAATATGTAAGCAGCTGTTTGTGAGAAAATATATAGTATTTATAGTATCAAAGAAAAATATCAAGAAAAAAATACTGCATAAATAAATAAATAATTTTAATTGCATAAGTTGATAAAAAAAATGCTATGTAATAACTTTATCGGGGCAGTTCCCGAGCACCGCACGTTTTTTGTATCTGTAAGTAGCAAACGAGCATACAGTCCTGATGGTAAGTGGTCACTGCGACCCATGGACATCTGTAACCAATTTTATACAGAACATGGGTTCCATCTGAAGTCAATCACAGATGCGTTGCTACTCCCGAGGACTGTGATGCTCGCCTCATGTGAAAATGTGCCGGCAACCACACCCTTCATCTCACGCAAGAAATGCTTCACGCTAGAAATAGGTGTGGCGGTGGTACCTCCCATGTCGAACTATTGTTCTACCACCTTTAAAGTCTCTTACGACATGCTGGGGCACCCCCTATTCTAATCCCGGAACTACATGGATTATAATTAGCCTATCTCTGCTAATTAATTACAAAACAAAATCCTAATTACTTATTTATCTAATAGATAGGTTGATTTCTTTGCTACGTAACATGAAATTAATTATCTATAGATATATGATTATGATAAGATAAGCCGACTATTTTTAGATATTATTCAAAAGGTAGAACCAGTGCAGTTCAACCGGAGTTTGCTACTTCAATCAGATAAAAAAATCGAACTAATATTATAAAGGCGAAAGTTTGTGTGTATGTTTGTTACTTCCTCACGTACAAACGGCTGGAGCAATTGTCATAAAATTTGGTAGGAAGTTAGCTGACACTCTGGATTAACATATAGGCTACTTTTTATTATAGGAAAATATCTTATTCCCACGGTACAATTTTGTTAACGCGAGCGAAGCTGCGGGGTTCAACTAGTAGATAATTAATTGTCACTCTTTGATAACGTTCTGTACATTTCGATAAATAATAAATAAGGTCGACAACAGATGCGTTGCCACTTTTGAAGGCTAGATTAGGACAATGCATATCTAATCTGCTATATACTTTCAAGCAAAGCACAGGCAATAAATTAAATGAGATTATAAAGCACTATAGGTGGCACATTATAGGTACAAGGTGGTAGAACCAGTGTAGTTCGACCAAGGAAGTACCACCGCCACACCTAGATCTAGCGTGAAGCATTTCTTGCGAGATGGAAGGGTGTGGTTGCCGGCACACTTTCACATGAGGCGATCATCATAGTCCTCGGGAGTGGCAACGCATCTGTGATTGACTTCAGATGGAACCCATGTTCTGTATGAAATTGATTACAGATGTCCATGGGCGGCAGTGACCACTTACCATCAGGTGGACTGCATGCTCGTTTGCTACTTCAGACAAATAAAAAAAAATAGATATTTAATTTACAGTCGGAGTACGCCCCTGTTAAGTTCACAGAATAGAGTTATTGAACACAAAGCAGTGACAGGAAATTTAAGGATCACATTTTTATTTCAATGAAACAATACAAAAGATAGAGTTTCAAAAACCTGTGCTGATTAGGGGACGTATTTATTTATTTTAGGACAAAGCTTTCGCCCTTAATTCTTAGCAGCTTATACAGTACTATCCCTGTAGGTCCGGGATTAGAATAGGGCTACGGTATCCCCTGCCTGTCGTAAGAGGCGACTAAAAGGGGCTTCCGAGGTTGCGGGCGGCTAGAGTGGGATGCTCGGAACGTTCGGTCAGGCGACCCCGCAAGCGTGGCGGTATGTGTGGTCCCATACCGTCGTAAAGACCAGACGGAACGGTGGGCCCAGCCGCCCATCTGTGAGGAGCCCAATGGGGCAACGCGCTCGGAAGACTGCGGTGGCGTTCCTTTGGAGATCCCGGTGGTAGCGCTGAGGCCGGTCACCGGGGGGTTTTTGTGCGATAAAAATCCCACATAACCTTGCGTCGCTCCCACGGCGTCGGCTACCCTTTGAAGGTTTCCCCTCGACAAAAAAAAGCATTATAGCACCTGGATCGGTCAGGTTTGTGTTCTTCTTAACCCATACACAAAAAGCTACAGGTAAACCATCCTATGCATGACATAGATAATATTCCTCATCACCGTGAGGATTAAAAGTATTAGAGGTTCCACCAAATTACTGATGGTGGTAAGTGGTCACTGTCTTGAAATCTATCACAGATGCGTTGCTACTCCCGAGGATTATGATGGTCGCCTCATGTGAAAGTGTGCCGGCCACCACACCCTTGGTATAGGGTGTGGTGGCCGGCACCCCTAGACCGGGGAAGTACCACCGCCACACAAATAGGTGTGGCGGTGGTACTTCCCCGGTCGAACTACACTGGTTCTACCACCTTCACCTTGCTAATTCAAAGTTATAAAAATAAATTAAATAAAGATAATTAATAGAGGGTGATAATAGCCTAATGGTTGAAACTTGCCCTCTCGATCGGGAGGTCCGAGGTTCAAACCCAGGCACGCACCACTGATTCATGTGCGTATTAGAAATTAATTATAACTGCTTTTCGGTGAAGGAAAACATCGTGAGGAAACCTACACACCCGAGAGTTCTTTAAAAAAAAAAAGTTCTCGGAGGTGTGTGAAGTCCAATTTCCCTTAGTTTCTTATCGGTTCCGTATATTTAGACTTGTAGTAGACGTTTAATCAGCGCCCTGTAGTTCCGGGATCAGAATAGGGCTACGGTATCACCTGCCTGTCGTAAGAGGCGACTACTTGGGGCTTCCGGGGCTGCGGGCGGCTAGAGTGGGAGCTCGAACCGTTCGTTCAGGAGATCCCGGGAAGGACGGCGGTATGTGTGATCGCATATTACCGTAAAGACTAGACGGGGCGGTGGGCGGACCGCCCATCTGGGAGGAGCCCGATGGAGCAACGCGCTGAGTGGATTCCGGCTGCGGTCCGTTGGAAGTCCCGGAGTCGTCGTTATAGCGCCGAGGACGGCCACCGGGGGAGTTTTAGTGCGGTAAAAATCCCACATAACCTTGCGTCGGTCCCACGGCGTCGGGTACCTTTTGAAGGTTTCTCCCTCGAAAACAAAAAAAAGACGTTTAGGCAAAAGGAGTACAGGTCGCCTTACTAGGTGGACCGATGACCTGAAGAAGATAGCGGGAAACCGTTGGATCCAGAGGGCACAGGACCGGTTGGAGTGGCGCCATTTAGGGGAGGCCTATGTTTAGCAGTGGACATCAAAAGGCTGATGGGTGGATGGATATTTAGTCTAGTGTTCAATAAATAAATTTGGACAATACGGTCGAATTTCGACCGATGTAACGAGTGACTAGTTTAAATTTATTTGCTCAAAACTTTGCGAACTGTTCTCTTACAATTCCATGTAAAGTAGAATAAAATAATATAAATTCAGAAAATATTTATGCACTCAACGGATCCCTGCCAGCAAATTTGATTAAATAATGCGAGATAAATGCATTCCGATAAATCAAAATAATGATATACTACAATCTCGTCCGATAGTTTTAATCCTGATAACACATTATTCTTTGGTATAAAAGAGCTGGAAAATACCACTAAAGCATCCTACGAAGAAGCCTTCCACGATGAGAACCTTCCTGGTTGTCCTCGCTCTGGCGGTAGCAGCGTTAGCTGCGCCCGAATATGAGCCCATCTTCTACGACTACCACGAGGAGATCGGGATGCCCGAAGCCGCCCGCATCAAGGCTGCTGAGGAGAGCATGGACTTCGACGGATCCAGAATCGTGGGAGGCTCCAACTCCAACGTTGGACAGTTTCCTCACTTTGTAAGTAGTTTTATGTAAGAATATACTACACAAAAGTTTTTAACCGACTTCCCAAAGGAAAGAGGTTATCTATTCGTCACGTTTTTTTTTTTTTTTTTTATGTATGTTCGGGCGAAATGGCCAGAAATCGTTTACCTACCGACACGATTCATACGACATTGTATGCGGCTAGTTTCACAGGCAGTCCCATATTGAGGAAAATGAAAACCTTCCGGCGGTTTTCCCGGAAAATTGGAAAATGTCGGTTTCTTAAAATCTTGAATAACTTGAGTGTTTCTGAACCGATTTCGATTTTTAATGATTCTACACTTTCTACACCTATTGCTAGCGTGAAGGTTTTCTTGCGTTTCGATTGAAGGGTGTGATTGCCGACACACTTATATGAGGCGACCATCATAGTCCTCGGGAGCAGCAACGCATCTGTGATTGACTTCAGATAGAACCCATGTTCTGTATCAAGTTGATTACAGATGACCATGAGTTGCATTGACCATTTACCATCAGGTGGACTTCATGTTCGTTTGCTACTTCAGTCAAATAAAAAAAAAAAAACAAAAAAATCTCTAGTACATCAGATAGCCAGCAGTCACTGCTGCCCACGGGCATCTGTAATCAACATCAGAAAGGATTATAGAACGTAAGTTGGGCTACAGCCTCATTGTTACTTCTGGGGACAAAGTGAACGCACTTCAAATATATACCCCTCTCTTAAACAGCAAACCCCAAAACTCCACGAGGTGATCCATTGTGTTAAGAAGTTTCGGAAAAACTCGATCTTTACGCATTTTTGAAGAGACATTAACGATGTTATTGAATTGTTGGATGCCATATTTAAGAACGTTTTTAATTGACGATGCTTGCATCTAGGCTGGTCTGCTGATCGCCATGACCACTGGCGGTCAATCAGTCTGCGGTTCCTCGCTGGTGTCAAACACCCGCGCGGTCACCGCTGCCCACTGCTGGAGGCACCGCAACAACCAGGCTCGCCAGTTCACCCTGGTGTTCGCTTCCAACCGTCTCTTCTCCGGCGGTACCCGCGTGAACACCAACCGCGTGGAGATGCACTCAGGCTACAACCACAACAACCTCAACAACGACGTCGCTATGATCACCATCAACCACATCGGTTACACCAGTAAGTGTTGAGATTACTTTGCCTTTTGAAAAAAACTTTTCAAAATGTCGGTAGTCTTTACAGAAGTTGTCCTGCTGCTGGGCACGGGTGTTCTCTCAGAATGAGAGAGTTTTAGGCCATAGCCCTCCGCACTGTCCAAGTCCGAATTGGTGGACTTCACACACATCCGAGATTTTTTATACGCACTTTCTAATACGCACACAAATCAGTGGTGCGTGCCTGGATTTGAACTTCGGACCTCCATATTGAGAGGGCAAGTTTCAACCATTAGGCTATCACTGCTCAGAAATTTAGTCTAACTTAATTTATCTACCTCGTCTCAATGTGTGGCGCCTTTCTTAAATACCATCACGCTGCCTTTTCTGGGATGTCGTAGAAGGCGACTTACCACCATCAACCACATCGGTTACACCAGTAAGTGTTGAGATTACTTTGCCTTTTGAAAAAACTTCTCAAAAGTTCGGTAGTCTTTATAGAAGTTTTGTTTTACCTATCTACGAGTACCTCGTCTCAATGTGTGTCTTTCTTAAATACCACCACTCTGTCTTCTGGCAGATGTCGTAGAAGATGTTTTACGGTCATTACACATGAGATGACAATCACGTGTTCCTATGTAACAACAATGCTTATTTTTTTATTATGGTCTGATTTTTTATGGATAATGTATCTTCCATTTACTGTCGGCGCGACACCGCGTATTTATGAAAAACACGTCGCCGATAATAATTATTTTAGTTAGTTTAAAGATCGAAAATTGTTTATTGAATTCGCAACATTTAATGATTTTAGTTTACCCTCCATAAATTTGTTATTGTCACACCACCAAACATTGTTATAAAAAAGCGAGCGAACGCCGGTAGAAAAAGATTCTTGTTTAACCGTTGAAGCGATCGGACCTCCTCAAGTGTGAATAAATCGAAGAAGTTTACTCCTGTGTTTTACTTAAAATCTTTAAGGAAGGACAGTAACGAAGACTCCTGGCCTTCCTGATCACACTTCTCACATTCACTTCGTTATATCTTTGAAATACTTTTAGTAACCTTGTTTTATGAAATTAGGTGTTAGTGTTATCCTTTTATTTATGTTACCAAAAGAACTGTTGTAAGGAGCTTTATCACTATTCCAAGATTAAATGTATTTGCGAGATATTTAACACTCAATTATGTTTCAGACGCAATCAGGAACATTGGTCTGGCCAGCGGCTCCAACCAGTTCGTTGGCAGCAACGCTGTCGCCGTCGGCTTCGGTCGCCAGGCTGATGGTAAGTACTCCACCATTAAACACTTTAACAAGTTTAAAACGAATATGATGACCAGCATCTCGTCTATCTCGTCACCCATAATTACTGCTGCTGCTGACACCGCTCTTCTCTCAGAATGAGAGAGTTTTAGGCCATAGACCACCGCGCTGGCCAAGTGCGAATTAGTGGACTTCACACACCTCCGAGAACTTTTTTTTAAAGAACTCTCGGGTGTGTTTCCTCACGATGTTTTCCTTCACCGAAAAGCAGTGATAATTAATTTCTAATACGCGCATATATCGGTGGCATATATAAAATTTAGTGTATAATTTAGTTAAGGTGGAATTTCAACCGATGCCACGGGTTACTAGTATGTATTAATAAAAAATTAAATAAAAACGCTTTCTACACTCATAGCCCCACAGTAGGATTTTCTCCTGTGTCGTGGGTGCCATGGACACAGACAAAGACGAATACACAAACACCCAGACCCAGAACAAGAATCTAAACTCATCATTCAGATATCTGTCTGGCTGGGAATCGAACCCGGGACCCACTGCATGTCAGACCGGTACGCTAACCGTACCGTCATAATTAATAGTCATTAATAGTTTAAATATCTACAATAAGGTTGCCACAGTTGTATGGTCTAAGCCTCTTATTTTTAAGGGAAGTCATACATTAAACCAACAACATTTTCTGTCCAGGTTCCGCTGGCAACATCAGCCAGAACCAGTCTCTCCGACACGTGACCCTCCAGGTCATCACCAACGACGTGTGCCGCAGGACCTTCGGTAACAACGTCATCGCTTCCACCCTCTGCACCAGCGGCGCTGGCGGCAGAAGCACCTGCGGTGGTGACTCCGGTGGCCCTCTCCACATTGGGTCGTCTCTTGTAAGTCTTACCATTTATATCTTTTTCACCATATTTTTAAATTACAGGTCCATACGACTACTGCATGAATCCACTGAATATTTTTGCCCGGTGTAATCATTATGAACTAGACTAAACTAAACTAAACTTCATATTGTCCAAATATTATAAATTGTAATATTTTTCAAATTATTTTGAACACACCCGTTATAGATTAAGATCCGGCTGCAAATATGTGTAGTTATCGTGTGCGTGCTGAAATCCACATTTTTACTCATATTTATGATTAGGAGAATAAAAATCTACCAGGTTGCCAATCAAAATGTGGCAGATAATATTTTTAATTAAATTATTATTATTTGATTTCGCGGGAAAAATTTCACTTATCAAATTTTTAAATAAAATATCGTTCACTTCACGGAAATAGGTATAAAGACTTTGAAAAATCGTAGTTGCCGTTGCGCACTTGGCCGCACCTCTCCGCAGCCAGGTTTAAACAGGTATGATTTCGATATATTTATTCGTCCATAACGAATGTTTATTTTTTATACATCAAAATAAAGCTAATTTTTTTCTCATTATTATGATATACGGCAACCTAATTAAATCTGGCCCCAAGTTAGGGTTACTGGCTGTTAAAGATGGTAAATATTGAAGGGTGAGTGAGAGGAAGCTAGCGCGTAACATCACCAGTCGAACAAAGATAGCAATTGCCAGCTGTATGACATTTTAAAGCTGTTGCCCATATGTCAGATGCTAGTGTTCTCAATCACCAGTTCTAACAATAGCAAGAATGACTAAGAAATAAATACTCTAAAAGAATTGTCATCTTTTCAAAACTACAAATTTTATATACAACAAAAACTTAACATTGACCAAAATAAAGCCAAGGTTACTTATGTAAAGAAAATTATATTGTGCAAGTACCGTTTGAAATAGTTTTCTATTTTATTCGAGTACTCAATCATTTATTAAATATAAATTAAACATTCAAGCGTATGGAAAATAAAAAAAAATATCTTGTGATTCCGTATTGCGCTATAGCTTTCAAACGTCGTACAGCTGGCAATCTCTATCCTTGTTAGACTGGTGATGTTACGCGCTAGCTTCCTCTCACTCACCTTCAATATTTACCATCTTTAACAGCCAGTAACCCTAACTTGCGGCCAGATTTAATTAGGTTGCCGTATATCATAATAATGAGAAAAAAAATAGCTTTATTTTGATGTATAAAAAATAAACATTCGTTATGGGCGAATAAATATATCGAAATCATACCTGTTTAAACCTGGCTGCGAAGAGGTGCGGCCAAGTGGGCAACGGCAACTACGATTTTTCAAAGTCTTTATACCTATTTCCGTGAAGTGAACGATATTTTATTTAAAAATTTGATAAGTGAAATTTTTCCCGCGAAATCAAATAATAATAATTTAATTAAAAATATTATCGGCCACATTTTGATTGGCAACCTGGTAGATTTTTATTCTCCTAATCATAAATATGAGTAAAAATGTGGATTTCAGCACGCACACGATAACTACACATTTTTGCAGCCGGATCTTAATCTATTAAAGTTAAAAAGAGGTTTAATTACCTAAGCTGCATTTAAAAGCAATAGCGGGTGTTGCACTAGGACATATGACATTTTTGACGTTATGTGTTTTCATAGTAAGACATTGAATGTTCTATTTCGTTTATTATGTATGTGTTTGTGACAAATGCACGGTAGTGTGCGTTTTTAGTTGATTTCATGTATGTTATATGCATTATTAGAAAAACAACATTTTGCACTCCTTCTCTACGTCCACTATAACCGTGCGAAATTTCATACTAATCCGTCCGCGGCATATTACTTAAGAATGCACCACAAGTTTTTGCTTCACGTTAATATTTATCTCTTGCAGATCGGTATAACCTCCTTCGGCTCGGGTCAAGGCTGCACCCGTGGTCACCCCGCCGGTTTCGCCAGGGTCACTTCCTTCAACTCCTGGTTCCGTGCACGCATGTAAACTACCAATCGATAGACCTAGCTCAAGATTTTTGGACGTTTGAAATAAATTATTAAAAATAAATAAATTCGAAATAAATAAATTCTTGCAATATACCATCAGTTTCTCTTACGACAGCACTTTCATTCCCTTTAATTGCAACAATAAACAAAAAAACATAAAAAAATATTTTATAACATTGGAGTAGAAGTTTCATTTTAACATTTCAATACAATAAGGGTTTTTATCTGAAGTTACGAGCAAAGATAGCCTAATCACAGTATTAATATCATACAGTAGTCTAACTCTGCGGTGTCCTTGAATTTTATACCTACAGACGCGCTGGACGAGAGTATGGGTTAGGGCTATCCGCCTAAAGTATTTTAATACATCTGTATAATTGAATTTCTTTCTTACTTATTATGTATTTTATTCAGTAGATCAAGGTAAAAAAACAACGCGTTCTTTTAATATTTAAGAGACTAAATAATAAATCGTACACAAATAATAGTTATGAATTTCACACCGAATAATATTTTACCAACCAAAATAAAAATTATTAACACTGGACGTGTTTATGCACAATTAATGCAATCAAAAACAGCTAATACAGTTTACAACTGCTCTTCGCTACATTATTATTTAAATAAAAAGATCCACTGCTTAAAACACGTCACATCGCCCGCTCGCCACTACGGCACATTCGCTAGCTGTTGGGTACCGAGTGCATACCGAAATCGTCGCGCGTAGGTACAACTTGCGTTTCGTGCGTCTGTAAGAAGTTAGAATACTGTAGATACTAGTACTGTGGCCTAATGGTTGAAACTTGCCCTCTCGATCGGGAGGTCTGAGGTTCAAACCCAGGCACGCACCACAGATTTATGTGCGTATTAGAAATTAATTATCACTGCTTTTCGGTGAAGGAAAACATCGTGAGGAAACCTACACTCCCGAGTTCTTAAAAAAAAAAGTTCTCGGAGGTGTGTGAAGTCCACCAATTCGCACTTGGGCAGCGGGGTGGACTATGGCCTAAATTCTCTCATTCTGAGAGAAGACCCGTGCCCAGCAGTGGGACAATAATAGGTTGACGAGATCAGAAGTTAGTCATTGAAATTATGGCTAGTTCCGATGACTAAGATGGTGGCCTCAAATAAAATTGAGCCAACAACCTTTCCACCGAAACGCAAGAACTGCTTCACGCTAGAAATAAGTACGCCGGTGGTGTCTCCTCGGTCGAACTACACTTGTTACACTAACATTGCTACCTGGATACATACATAACTACCTGGATGACCGCTTTGCTCAGTGTTTTTGTTTACTACGAATAAATAATGTTTTTTTGGAATTATATTTTTATAACTATGCAAATTTTTTACTGGTGATCAAATGAATAATATATATTGATCTTATCGACATAATAATAATAAAACAAAAATACCAAAAAAGAAAAAATGTAGAGCCAAAAAATTGAAAATAGAATTAAAAATAAGAAAATAAAACTAACAGAACTGGAAAAAAAGAGAATTAAAAAAAAATAACCAGACCGAGATTAGAGCCCCGACTTCCTGCGTTTTAAGGAGTCCGATTTCCCAACCGAGCTATTCTAACTTCGTAAATGGTGAAGAAATTTCTCTTCGAATTCTAATAATTTTGTAGGAGGTCTTTATGCAATGAAAACACGGATAAAACGACATTCTCTGAAAATGAAACCTTGCTAGATCGATTTATCGCCCCCTAAACCACCCAAGTACAAAATTTCAATAATATCGTTGGGGCCGTTTCCGAGATCGTTGATACATATTTGCATATATATATATATATATGCAAGAATTGCTCGTTTAAAGATATTAGATATATTGTGGAATTAAAAATATAACAAATATGAAATCTGGAAATAAAACAAACTAGGAGAACCCCGCAGCTTCGCCCGCATTAAAAATCGATGTATCGATTGTTATATAGAATAAGATTATTTCCGCAATAAAAAGTAGCCTATATGTTAGTCCAGAGTGTCAACTAACTCCATATCAAATTTTATGAAAATCTCTCCAGCCGTTTAGATGTGAAAAGGTAACAAACATACACACTCACAAACTTTCGCCTTTACAATATTAGTATGATATGAAAACTGAAAAAAAAAACATTTTTTAATAATAATGAAGTAGCAAACGAGCATGCAGTCCACCTGATGGTAAGTGACATCTGTGAGCAACCCCATATAGAACTAGGTTCTATCTGAAGTCAATCACAGATGCGTTGCTACTCCCAAATACTATGATGGTCGCCTCATGTGAAAGTGTGCCGGCAACCACGCCCTTCTGTCGAAACGCAAGAAATGCTTCACGCTAGAAATAGGTGTGGCGGTGGTACTTCCCCGGTCGACTACTACACTGGTTCTACCACCTTCGACAAAGTTTGTTGACACTTGTCAACAAACTTTGTCGAAAATGTTACACTAAATTTTTTTCCAACCCCGATAAAGAAGTTTCACTTCAAAAAGAAAACAAAACGTGCGGCACTCAGGGACTGCCGCGGTAAAGCTAAGTGTCGGGTACCTTTTGAAGGTTTCCCCTCGAACACAAAAAGAAAAGGTTTTTTTCATTACAGAATTTCTTGACGGTTTGCAATAGCTTGAAAAAGAAAAAAAAGAACCTTCTAATTTACCTCACTCGGGCGTTAGCAGCATAAAAGGAGTTTTGCTATTTTCAATGGATAGGAGCAATTATTGTTTCAATTAGTAAGTTTTTTTGGACTACTATCGGAATAGCATCAATATCCACTGCTGACTATGACTATAGACCAAATTCCCATTACGGAAAGGGGAGGGACATGTCCTGGAGTGGTGCTCAAATGTATAATGGATAGACTACATTATAGTCTGCGCGAATGAAGTCGTTCGTTCTGCTAGTAGTTTATATATCTACTAGCTGATCTGGCGAACTTCGTTTCTCCAAGAAATTATCAGACTTAAGATTTTAAAATTAATAAAAAACATTATTAACTAACCAATCCTACTTCCTACTTCCTATCCTATCCTATCCTTCCTACTAATATTATAAATGCGAAAGTTTGTGAGGATGTATGTGTATTTGTTATTCTTTCACGCAAAAACTACTCAACGGATTTGGTTGAAACTTTACAGTAGTATAGGTTATACATCAGAATAACACATGGACTATAATTTATACCGATTTTTTTGTAATTAGGTTATAATATAACGAGAAATACCAGGTTAGTCGCAAAAAAGTTGTCCTCTGAGAGCTATCTTCGCGTACGCTGCCTAAACCGTTGGAGATATCCAAATATAATGTACCGTGGAAATGTTTGGCTCATATAGATCTAAATAAAAGTCCGCGACAGCATATGTCTATATTTTATGTATAACCCACAATAACTCTTTTTATACTTTGAAAATTTAAAAAATATGAAGTTGATGTTTCCATGGTTTTTATACAAACTAAATATAAATCCTTATCAAAATAAATGATTTCAAAAAATCAAGCATCTATTAAAGATTGAATCTGCCTTTTACACCATGTAAATTGGATAAGTAGTTTAGAAGATATTACGAGTATAACATATTGCGTAGTCAATTGATTGACCAGCAGTACGCGCCGTGCGCCGCCGCCGTATACAACGAAGTTGTATGATATTAATATTTGAATGGTTATAAAACACGGAGCAAAATGTGAAAGGTAAATGACGGTCCTGTAGTTCCGGGAATAAGGCTATGGTATCCCCTATCTGTGGTAAGAGGCAACTAAAAGGGGGCTTTCGGGGTTGCGGGCGGCTAGACTGGGAGTTCCAAACACCCAGTCAGCAACTTCGGGAAAGATGTCAGCATGTGTGGTCGCATGCTATCGTGAGAGCCAGGATGGACGGAGCTTGAACCGTCCAGCCAGGCGATCCCGGGAAGGACGGTGGTATACGTGTGGTCGCAAATCGTGGTAAAGACCAGATGGAGTGGTGGGCACAGCCGCTCACTTGGGAGGAGCCTGATGGGGCAATGCACTCAGAGGACTCCAGTTGTGTTCCTTTGAAGATCCCGGAGTCCTGGTGTTATAAGAATCCCACATAACCCTGCGTCGCTTCCACGGCGTATGGTACCTTTTGAAGGTTTCTCCCTCGCCAAAAAAGAGAAAAAAGGTCAATGAGAATGAAACAGTGGAAAGGTTAAATATGTTATTCAATCGTCATCCATCTTTTAATGTTACAGGACTCGGCACATATGTCAGATTAGCAGTAGTTTAGGTCGTAGTTGACCACGCTAGCCAACTGCGCGTTGGTAACCGTCACGCGTTTTGAGACCCTTTCTTAAAACTTTTAATTTCAGAGTAAGCATTAATATCTGTTGCCGACAAAACTAATTCAAATTAATATACGTGCCTGTGATTTGAAATTTGAACACTCTGATTTAGGCGATTAACACACGGCACCGCGCACCGCCGCAAATAGCGGTGCCCCGCGCGGTAAGGCGGTTTACGCACCTGTACGCGCAGATGGACCGATCATCAAAATAAACTTTTCGACATCGAAATTCATTTTATTAAATTGCAACACGGCCTGCATCAACGATGATCCGCGCGGTTAGGCGCCGGCCCGCGTGATGACAACACCGCTGGACCGCGCGGTCGGTCGGTGTACGTGTGTGAGGCATCAACGGATTTATTAGACCCCAATACAACATGAGATCCGCTTCGCCGCCTACCGCGGCAGTGAGCGGTACCGTATGATAATCGCCTTAGGAAGTAGGGCAAAGGTTCAATCTGAAGTCAATCACAGATGCGTTGCTACTCCCGAGGACTATGATGATCGCCTCATATAAAAGTGAGCCGGCAGACACACCCTTCTAATGAAACACAAGAACTGCTTCACGGTAGAAATAGGTGCGGCGGTGATGCCTCCCTGGTTGAACTATTGCTCTACCACCTTGGAAACTTTATGTGGCAGACTAAATTCCACGCGAGCGAAGCCGCGGGCAAAGGCTAGTAGCTTAAAAAAGAACAAAAAACCTTCCTACTTGATCACACTCTGGCGTTAGCATAAATGGGTTTTTGCTATTTACAATCGACAGGAGCAATTAATGTTTCAGTGTAGGTACCTACAAGTTTTTTAACTAAACTAAACGGGGCGGGGCCCGCCGCCCCGTTTAGTCTTTATGACGGTATGCGACCACACATACCGCCGTCCTTTCCGGAATCACCTGACCGAACGGTTCGAGCTCCCACTCTAGCCGCCCGCTACAACAACGCTGCGCCTGTATCAAATTCTATTGTTACTTTTTCGTTTAAATTCTTTAGTGTAATAATACTAGGCACCCTTTGCAATGGCAGAAATTCGACAGTAATTCAACTCAAAACCAAATTTTGATCAATTTAAATCAAAATCTATTCAAAATTCTTAATCAATTCAAATCAAAATCAATTAAATTGTAATTTTTCCTGCCTGCCGCGGACGTGCAAGAGTTTCCTCCTGTGTTATGACATGGGGTTCTTCAAGATAGGTATTAATAGAGCTCTCCCTTAAAGCCGGCGATGCATTCGCAACTACTCTGGTGTTGCAAATGTCCATAGGCACCGGTTACTGCTTTCCATCTGGTGGCCCGTCTGCCTTATCGTTAGGTACAAGTATAAACGTCCCTGTAGTTCCGGGATCAGAATAGGGCTACGCCATCCCCTGCTTGTCGTAAGAGGCGACTAAAAGGGGCTTCCGAGGTTGCAGGCGGCTAGAGTGGGAGTTCGAACCGTTCGGTCAGGCGACCCCGGGAAGGACGGCGGTATATCTGGTCACATACCGTTACCATACGTAGCGGTGGGCCCAGCCGCCCATCTGGGAGGAGCCCGATGGGACAACGTGTTCAGAGGATTCTAGTTGCGGTCGGACCGAGTTCCCGGAGTCCTCTTTATAGCGCCGAGGGCGGCCACCGGGGGGGTTTTAGTGCGGTAATAATCCCACATAACCCTGCGTCGCTCCCACGGCGTCGGGTACCTTTTGAAGATTTCGAAAACAAAAAAAGGTACAAGTATAAAAAAATCAAAAACATTTTATGTAGGTATTTTTTTATCTGACTGAAGTAGCAAACGAGCATGCAGTCCACCTGATAGTAAATGGTCAATGCCACCCATGGACATCTGTAATCAACTACATACAGAACATGGGTTCCATCTGAATCAATCACGGATGCGTTGCTACTCCCGAGGACTAAGATGGTCGCCTCATGTGAAAGTGCCGGCAACCACAACCTTCCATCTAAACGCAAGAAATGCTTCACGCTAGAAATATGTGTGGCGGTGGTACTTCCCCGGCCGAACTACACTGGTTCTATCACCTTGATAAGACTTAGTTAGGTGGCACCCCTCAACCGCGACATTGTAGCACAATTTCCTATGAGCAAATGGTCTTTACTTAAAAAACAGGTGCAAATCAGTCTAACCTGGTATAGCTCATCACTCATATATCTATGACTAACATGACTATCTTTTGATTAATAGTAATTATTTAACTAATTACATATCAATCTACATTAATTAAAACGCAATGAATATTCGGAAATTCTTTTTAAAAATGATCTAATTATGATAAATGAAGATATTGTCGCAAATCTGATAAATTTCTGTTAATTTAGTTTGAATTCCGTACATTTGCGGTATTTAATCTCTTTGATTTCGACCCGCGTGGCGCTACCATACCGGTCTGACGCGCAATGGGTTCCGGGTTCGATTCCCGGCCAGACAGGTATCTGAATGATGAGATTAGATTTATGTTCTGGGTCTGGGGTGTTTGTGTATTCGTGTTTGTGTCCATGGGACTCACGACACAGGAGAAAATCCTCGTGTGAGGCTATGAGTGTAGAAAGCATGCGTGTGTGAAGGTACAATGCCCATATGAAAATTTGCTGTTAGAACCCTTAATCGTCCAAAGAACGGTTTTCAAGGTGGTAGAACCAGTGTAGTTCGACCGGGGAAGTGCCACCGCCACACATATTTCTAGCGTGAAGCATTTCCTGCGTTTCGATAGGTGTGGTTGCCGGCACACTTTCACATGAGGCGACCATCGTAGTCCTCGAGAGTAGCGACGCATCTGTGATTGAGTTCAGATATATCCCATGTTCTGTATGCATTTGATTACAGATGTCGCAGGGCGGCAGTGACCAATTACCATCAGTTGGACTGAATGCTCTTCTGCTACTTCAGTCAGATAAAAAAAAAATGTGTGCGTGTACTAGCGTACACTCGTAAGAAGTGAAACTTCTTTATGACGTTATTTTTCAAAAAATAATTTACTATATGCAACTTTACAGAAATTGGTTAAATAAAGTTAAATTAGATAAAGTTTAATAAAAGGCTTTTATTAAACTTTATCTAATAATCTAATCTATAATAATCTATCTAATATCACGCGTGGTAGGGATAAGAAAAAGATGGCGCGTAACAGAAAAAGATAGCACGTAACAGAAAAAGATGGCGCGTAACGAAAAAATGTAACACTAAATTTTTTTCCAACCCCGATAAAGAAGTTTCATTTCAACAACCCCGATAAAGAAGTTTCACTTCAACAACCCCTATAAAGAAGTTTCACTTCAACAACCCCGATAAAGAAGTTTCACTTCAAAATTCATAATATAAATGTTGGAAAAGATGTACGATATCAACTGATCCCTGCCAACAAAGAATAACATGTTGAATAAACAATTACAGATAATATGTGTAGATAAATCAATACGCCGATATAGATCAATCTGATCTGATAGTATTAATTCTGATAAGCCATTTTTATTTTGTATAAAAGAGCTGGAAAAGAACACTAGAGCATTCTAGAGGGAAGCCTTCCACGATGAGAACCTTCCTAGTTGTCCTCGCTCTGGCGGTAGCAGCATCAGCTGCGCCCCAATATGAGCCCATCTTCTACGACTACCACGAGGAGATCGGCATCCCCGAAGCCGCCCGCATCAAGGCTACTGAGGAGAGCATGGACTTCGATGGATCCAGAATCGTGGGAGGATCCGCCTCACATGTTGGACAGTTTCCTTTCTTTGTAAGTAGTTTTATTTTCTCGACAAATCATTACTGTCCTAAATGTCGCTGAGCACTGTAGCCTCGGGGTCAGAATAGGGCTATGGTATCTCCTGCCTGTCGTAAAAGGCGACTAAAAGGGGCTTCCGGGGTTGCAGACGGCTAGAGTAGGAGCTCGAACCGTTCGGTCAGGCAATCCCGGGAAGGACGGCGGTATGTGTCTTCGCATACCGTCGTAAAGACTAGACGGAGCGATGGGCCCAGCCACCCATCTGGGAGGAGCCCGATGGGGCAGCGCGCTCAGAGGATTCCGGTTGAAGTCGTTTCGAGATCCCGGAGTCCTCCTTTTCAGCGCCGAGGACGGCCACCGGGGGGGTTTTAGTGCGGTAAAAATCCCACATAACCCAGCGTCGCTCTCACGGCGTCGGGTACCTTTGGAAGGTTTCCCGTTCGAAAACAAAAAAAATGAGAGAGTTTAGGCTATAGTCCACCGCGCTGGCCAAGTGCGAATTGGTGGACTTCACACACCTCGGAGATTTTCTTAAAGAACTCTCGGGTGTGTAGCTTTCCTCACGATGTTTTTCTTCACCGAAAAGCAGTGATAATTAATTTCTAATACGCACATAATTTTAGAAAAATCAGTGGCGCGTGCCTGAGAGGGCAAGTTTCAGCCATTAGGCTATCACTCCTCTATGTTTTTTTTATTACATAACATAAAAGTAGTAGAGCAGTGATAGCCTAATGGTTGAAACTTGGCCTCTCAATCGGGAGGTCCGAGGTTCAAACCCAGGCACGCACCACTGATTTATGTGCGTATTATACATTAATTATCACTGCTTTTCGGTGAAGGAAAACATCGTGAGGAAACCTACACACCCGAGAGTTCTTTAAAAAAAAAAAAAAAGT